>CM039581.1:47658131-47747751 GCA_022457205.1 Saccharum spontaneum | reverse complement strand
AAGATTCCACGTGACCCACGTCACCAAGGAGTTCAATCGGGTGCGTCCACAATGATTTCTGTGCCTATGGTGCATTTGGCCCAAACCATGCACCTTTCTTGCGCTGACACTAACACTTTATCTAAATGGACCGAAACAAGATTTCACATGACCCAAGTCACCTAGGAGTTACATCGGGTGCGTCCAAAATGATTTCTTAGCCTATGGTACGCTCGGCACAAAGCATGCACCTATCTTGCATTAAGATTAGCACTATCTCCAAACGGAATGAAACGAGCATCCACTTCAGCGTCATCACCTAGGAGTTTCATCGGGTGCGTCCAAAATGATTTCTGAGCCTGCGGTACATTCGACGCACACCGTGCATCCATCTTGTGTCAAGATTAGCACTATCTCCAAACGGACTGAATCGAGCTTATACTTGAGTCCCATCACCTAGGAGTACCATTGCGGGTGTGTCAAAAATGATTTCTGAGCCTATGGTATGTTTGGCGCAGACCATGCACCTATCTTGCATCAAGATTAGAACTATCTCCAAATGAAATGAAATGAGTATCCACTTGAGCCTCATCACCTAGGAGTACCATCAGGTGCGTCCAAAACGGTTTCTGAGCCTATGACACGTTTGGTGCAAACCATGCACCTATCTTGCACTAACACTAACACTGTATCCAAATGGACCAAAACGAGATTCCACATGACCCACCTCACCAAGGAGTTCCATCGGGTGCATCCAAAATGATTTCTAAGCCTATGGTACGTTAGGCCCAAACCATGCACCTAACTTGCACCGACACTAACACTGTATCCAAACGGACCGAAACGAGATTCACATGACCCGAGTCGCCTAGGAGTTACATCGGGTGTGTCCACAACGATTTCTGAGCCTATGGGATGCACGACACAAAGCATGCACCTATCTTGCGTGAAGACTAGCACTATCTCCAAACGGAATGAAACGAGCATCAACTTGAGCCTCATCACATAGGAGTATCATCGGGTGCGCCCAAATTTATTTCTGAGCCTATGGTACGTTTGGCACAAACAATGCACCTATCCTGCACTGACACTAGCACTGTCTCCAAACGGACTGAATCAAGCTTGCAGTTGAGCCTCGTCACCTAGGAGTACCATCGAGTGTGTACAAAACTATTTCTGAGCCTATGGTACATTTGGCGCAAACCGTGCACCTATCTTGCACTAACACTAACACTATCTCCAAATGGACCAAAACGAGATTCCACATGACCCACGTCACATAGGAGTTCTATCGGGTGCGTCCAAAATGATGTCTTAGCCTACAGTATGTTCGATGCAAAACCGTGCATCCATCTTGTGTCAAGATAAGCACTATCTCCAAATAGACTGAATCTCGCTTCCACGTGAGCCTCGTCTACTAGGAGTATCACTGGGTGCATCCAAAATGATTTCTAAGCCTATGGTACGATTCACGTAAACCATGCACCTATCTTGCACCGACACTAACACTTTCTCCACATGGACCAAAATGAGATTCCACATGACCCAAGTCCCCAAATAGTTACATCAGGTGCGTCCAGAACGATTTCTGAGCCTACAATACATTCGACGCAAAGCGTGCACCCATCTTGCGTCAAGATTAGCACTTTCTCTAAACAGACTGAATTGAGCTTCCACTTGAGCCACGCCACCTAGGATACCATCGAGTGTGTCCAAAATGATTTCTGAGCCTATGGTATGTTTGGCGCAAACTGTGCACCTATCTTGTGTCAAGATTAGCACTATCTCCAAATTGAATGAAACGAGCATCCACTTGCGCCTCGTCACCTAGGAGTACCATCAAGTGCGTCCAAAATGATTTCTGAGCCCATGGTGCATTTAGTCCAAACCATGCACCTTTTTTGCACTGACACTAACACTGTATCTAAATGGAGTGAAACGAGATTCCACTTGACCCAAGTCACCTAGGAGTTACATCAGGTGCGTCCAAAATGATTTATGAGCCTTTGGTACGCTCAGCGCAAAGCGTGCACCTATCCTTCAAGATTAGCACTATCTCAAAACAGAATGAAACGAGCATCCACTTTAGTGTCCTCACCTAGTAGTTTCATCGGGTGCGTCCAAAATGATTTCTGAGCCTGCGGTACGTTCGACGCAAACCGTGCATCCATCTTGTGTCAAGATTAGCACTATCTCCAAATGGACTGAGTCGAGCTTACACTTGAGCCCCATCGCCTAGGAGTACCGTCGCGGGTGTGTCCAAAATAATTTCTAAGCCTATGGTACGTTTGGCAAAACTGTGCAACTATCTTGCATCAAGATTAGCACTATCTCCAAATGGAACGAAATGAGTATCCACTTGAGCCTCATCACCTAGGAGTACCATCGGATGCGTCCAAAACTATTTCTCAGCCTATGGCACGTTTAGCGCGAACCATGCACCTATCTTGCACTAACACTAACACTCTATCCAAATGGAGCGAAATGAGATTCCACATGACCCACGTCACCAAGGAGTTCCATTGGGTGCATCTAAAATGATTTCTGATCCTATGTTACGTTAAGCCCAAACCATGCACCTATCTTGCACCGACACTAACACTGTATCCAAACGGACCGAAACGAGATTCACATGACCCGAGTCACCTAGGAGTTACATTGGGTGCGTCCAAAACAATTTCTGAGCCCATGTTACGCTCAGCGCAAAGTGTGCACCTATCTTGCGTCAAGGCTAGCACTATCTCCAAACATAATGAAACGAGCAACCACTTCAGCCTCGTCACATAGGTGTACCATCAGGTGCATCCAAAATGATTTCTGAGCCTATGTACGTTTGGCACAAACCGTGCACCTATCTTGCACTGACACTACCACTGTCTCCAAATAGACCAAAATGAGATTCCACATGACCCACGTCACCTAGAAGTTCCATCAGGTGCGTCCAAAATGATGTATGAGCCTACAGGATGTTTGACGCAAAACCGTGCATCCATCTTGCGTCAAGATTAGCACTATCTACAAACGGACTGAATCTCGCTTCCACTTGAGCCTTGTCACCTAGGAGTAACATTGGGTGTGTCCAAAATGATTTCTGAGCCTATGGTAAGTTTGGTGCAAACCATGCACCAATTTTGCACTGACACTAGCATTATCTCCAAACGGACTGAATCGAGCTTGCAGTTGAGTTTATCACCTAGGTGTGCCATCGGGTGTGTCCAAAACGATTTCTAAGCCTATGGTATGTTTTGGCGCAAACTGTGCACCTATCTTGTGTCAAGATTAGCACTATCTCGAAACAGAATGAAACAAGTATCCACTTGAACCTCGTCACCTAGGAGTATCATTGGGTACGTCCAAAATGATTTCTGAGTCTTTGGTACGTTTGGCGCAAACCATACACCTATCTTGCACCGACACTAACACTTTCTCCACATGGACCGAAACGAGATTGCACATGACCCAAGTGACCAAATAGTTACATTAGGTGCGTCCAAAATGATTTCTGAGCTTGTGGTACGTTCGATTGAAAGCATGCACCTATCTTACATCAAGATTAGCCCTTTCTCCAAACGGACTGAATCCAGCTTCCACCTGAGCCACGTCACCTAGGAGTACCATCGAGTCTGTCCAAAATGATTTCTGAGCCTATGGTACGTTTGGCTCAAACTGTGCAGCTGTCTTGCGTCAAGATTAGCACTATCTCCAAATTGAACGAAACGAGCATGCACTTGAGCCTCATCACCTAGGAGTACCATCGGCTGTATCCAAAATGATTTCTGAGCCTATGGTACATTTGGCGCAAACCGTGCGCCTATCTTGCACTGACTCTAACAATCTCTCCACACGGACCGAAACGAGATTCCACACTGTTCAAAACGAGATTCGACATGATCCAAGTCACCTAATAGTAACATCGGCTGTGTCCAAAATGATTTCTGAGCCTATGGTACATTCGGCGCAATCCATGCACCTATCTTGCATTAAGTTTAGCACTATCTCCAAATAGACTTAATCGAGCATCCACTTGTGCATCGTCACCTAGGAGTATCATTGGGTGCGTTCAAAATGATTTCTAAGCCTGTGGTACGTTTGGCGCAAACCGTGCACCTATCTTGCACTGACACTAACACTCTCTCCACATGGACCGAAATGAGATTCCACATGACCCAAGTCACCTAGGAGTTCAATCAGGTGCGCCCAAAATGATTTCTGAGCCTGTGGTACGTTTGGCGCAAATCATGCACCTGTCTTGCGTCAAGATTAGCACTATCTCTAAATGGAATAAAACGAGCATCCACTTGAGCCTCATCACTTAGGAGTACCATCGGGACATTTGGGGCAAACCATGCACCTATCATCCACCGACACTAACATTGTATCCAAATGGACCGGAATGGATTCGACACGACCCACGTCACCAAGTACTTCCATCAGGTGCATCCAAAATGATTTTTGAGCCTATGGTACGCTCGGCGCAAAGCGTGCACCTATATTGCATCAAGATTAGCACTATCTCCAAATGGAATGAAACGAGCGTCCACTTCAGCGTCATCACCTAGGAGTTTCATTTGGTGTGTCCAAATTGATTTCTGAGCCTACGGTACGTTCGACGCACACTGTGCATCCATCTTGTGTCAAGATTAGCACTATCTCCAAATGGACTGAATCGAGCTTACACTTGAGCCCCATCACCTAGGAGTACAATCGCTGGTGTGTCCAATATGATTTCTGAGCCTATGGTATGTTTGGCGCAAACCATGCTCCTATCTTGTGCTGACACTAGCACTATATCCAAACGGACTGAATCGAGCTTGCAGTTGAGCCTCATCACCTAGGAGTGCCAACGGGTGTGTCTAAAATGATTTCTAAGCCTATGGTATGTTTTGGCGCAAACTGTGCACCTACCTTGTGTCAAGATTAGCACTATCTCAAAACAGAGCGAAACGAGTATCCACTTGAGCCTCGTCACCTAGGAGTATCATTGGGTGCGTTCAAATTGATTTCTGAGCCTATGGTACGTTTGGCGCAAACCATGCACCTATCTTGCACCGACACTAACACTTTCTCCACATGGACCGAAACAAGATTGCACATGACCCAGGTGACCTAATAGTTACATCAGGTGCGTCCAAAAATGATTTCTAAGCTAGTGGTACGACTCAAAGCGTGCACCTATCTTGTGTCAAGATTAGCCCTTTCTCCAAATGGACTGAATCGAGCTTCCACTTGAGCCACGTCACCAAGGAGTGCCATTGAGTCTGTCCAAAATGATTTCTGAGCCTATGGTAGGTTAGCCACAAACTGTGCAGCTATCTTGCGTCAAGATTAGCACTATCTCCAAATTGAATGAAACGAGCATCCACTTGAGCCTCGTCACCTAGGAGTACCATCGGGTGCGTCCAAAATAATTTCTGAGCCTATGGCACGTTTAGCGCAAACCATGCACCTATCTTGCACCGACACTAACACTATATCCAAATGGACCAAAACGAGATTCCACATGAACCACGTCACCAAGGAGTTCAATCGGGTGCGTCCAAAATGATTTATGGGCCTAAGGTGCGTTTGGCCCAAACCATGCACCTTTCTTGCACCGACACTAACACTGTATCTAAATAGAAATCAGATTCCACATGACCCAAGTCACCTAGGAGTTACATCGGGTGCGTCCAAAATGATTTTTGAGCCTATGGTGCGTTTGGCCCAAACCATGCACCTTTCTTGCACCGACACTAACACTATATCTAAACGGAAATGAGATTCCACATGACCCAAGTCACCTAGGAGTTACATCGTGATGAGGACATCAACACCGATCATACATCCACGCCGTCCACGCCGACACCTGCTGGTTCTATTACCCGTGCTCGTGCTCGAACACTTAATCATCAAGTGAGTTCCTTCTTGAGCTCTTGTCCATCCTGTTTAGATCTTGGAGACACGTGCACTCTTGTTTTGATTAGGAATCAAGGAGAAAACCGAAAGGGAAAAGGACTCGCGTAGGCTGGATTCGGACTGCAGCACACCTCCAACTTGTGACGGTCGCCACGGTTACATACAGAGTCGGATTGGGGTGATTCTGGACTTGTTGGAAAGCTAATAAAGTCTACTTTCATACGGATCTGGCCTCATACTCATACCTGCTCAGAAACGGCGTCAACAGTCCAAAAATCACTGAGAGGTCTATTCTGTCCAGGGTGCTGCGCCACCTTATGTTAGCCCAATGGGTTTGTATCGTTTAGAGTCCAGTAGGGACGCGTCCTAGGGTTGGAGCACGACCCAAACTCTCTTGTGGTCGTCCTCCACACATCATATACCCCTTAGCCGCCACCAGGAACACTTGAGTTTTGTTTAGATCAAGTTTAGCCTTTGCTACTTGCTTGTAGGCGCGTGTGCTGATCTAGCCACCCGTCTCCTTGTCTTCGGAACTCCACTCATAATAAGATTCAGTTTGAGGCTTTCAATTTCATCTTGACGGCCTTTGGAGGTGGTGTATCGGTTGCTAAGGCGCGGTCTTGGAAGGCTGTAGTCGGGCCGTGAACATCATCTCCATCCACCAAATCGATTGATCTCATGCCTCTCATCGAAAGATCGTCCATAAACCCTAGCGGGTTCATATCAATTGGTATCAGAGCTGGGCCCTTGTTTAAGGGGGTGGGAATGATGAGGACATCCTCCACTATTACCCGCTGGCAAAGACGTAACAAAAAAAGGCCAAGTGGCCTAGTTGTAGTCGGGCGGCGACCGTGTGAGCCTCTGAATAATCCCACCTTGCTTAGCTTGGGAGGAGGAAGCCACCTTAAAAGAGAGAGCCACCCTTCCCCTATCGGACTAGTCTTTTATGGACATTGGGCCTTTCCCCGAGTGGGTGCGCATAAGAACTGTTGGGGTCCGGGCAACCTTAATTTATTAGGCCTCGGCCAACCCCACCTGGGCCGGATATATCACATCGGGTGCATCCAAAATGATTTCTAAGCCTATGGTACACTCGGTGCAAAGCGTGCACCTATCTTGCATCAAGATTAGCACTATCTCCAAACGCAATGAAACGAGCCTCCACTTTAGCGTCGTCACCTAGGAGTTTTCATTGGGTGCGTCCAAAATTATTTCTGAGCCTGCGGTACGTTCGACGCCCACCGTTCATCCATCTTGTGTGTCAAGATTAGCACTATCTCCAAACAGACTGAATCGAGCTTACACTTGAGCCCCATCGCCTAGGAGTACCATCGTGGGTGTGTCCAAAATGATTTCTGAGCCTATGGCACGTTTGGCGCAAGCTATGCACCAATCTTGCACCGACACTAACACTATATCCAAATGGACCAAAACGAGATTTCACATGACCCACGTCACCAAGGAGTTCAATTGGGTGTGTCCAAAATGATTTCTGAGCCTATGGTACGTTTGGCGCAAACCATGCACCTATCTTGCACTGACACTAGCACTGTCTCCAAACGGACTCAATCTTGCTTGCAGTTGAGCCTTGTCACCAAGGAGTGCCATCGGGTGTGTCCAAAATGATTTCTGAGCCTATGGTATGTTTTGGTGCAAACTGTGCACCTATCTTGTGTCAAGATTTAGCACTATCTCAAAACGGAACGAAACGAGTATCCACTTGACCCTTATCACATAGTAGTACCATCGAGTGCGTCTAAAAGGATTTCTGAGCCGAGTGCGTTTAAAAGGATTTCTGAGCCTATGGCATGTTTGGCGCAAACCATGCACCAATCTTGCACTAACACTAACACTGTATCCAAATGGGTTGACACAAGATTCCACATGACCCACGTCACCAAACAGTTCCATCGGGTGCGTCCAAAATAATTTCTGAGCCTATGATACGTTAGGCCCAAACCATGCACCTATCTTGCACTGACACTAACACTGTATTCAAACGGACCGAAACGAGATTCACATCACCCGAGTCGCCTAGGACTTACATCAGTTGTGTCCAAAACAATTTCTTAGCCTATGGTACGCTCGGCACAAAGTGTGCACCAATCTTGCCTCAAGATTAGCACTATCTCCAAACGGAATGAAACGAGCATCCACTTGAGCCTTGTCACATACGAGTACCATTGGGTGCATCCAAAATGATTTCTGAGCTTATGGTACGTTTGGCGCAGACCATGCACCTATCTTGCACTGACACTAGCACTGTCTCCAAACGGACTGAATCGAGCTTGGAGTTGAGCCTCGTCACCTAGGAGTACCATCGGGTGTGTATAAAAGGATTTCTAAGCCTATGGTACATTTGGCACAAATCGTGCACCTATCTTGCACTGACACTAACACTGTTTCCAAATGGACCAGAATGAGATTGCACATGACCCACATCACGTAGGAGTTCCATTGGGTGCGTCCAATGTTGTCAGAGACTGCGGTACGTTCGACGCAAAACCGTGCATCCATCTTGCGTCAAGATTAGCACTATCTCCAATCGGACAGAATCTCGCTTCCACTTGAGCCTCGTCACCTAGGAGTATCATTGGGTGCGTCCAAAATGATTTCTAAGCCTATGGTACGTTAGGCCCAAACCATGCACCAATCTTGCACCGACACTAACACTGTATCCAAATGGACCAAAACGAGATTCTCATGACCCGAGTCGCCTAGGAGTTACATCTGGTGCGTCCAAAATGATTTCTTAGCCTATGGTATGCTTGGCGCAAAGCATGCACCTATCCTGTGTCAAGACTAGCACTATCTCCAAATGGAATGAAACGAGCACCCACTTGAGCCTTGTCACATAGGAGTACCATCGGTTGCGTCCAAAATGATTTCTGAGCCTATGGTACATTTGGCGCAAACCATGCACCTATCTTGCACTGACAGTAGCACTGTCTCCAAACGGACTGAATCGAGCTTGCAGTTGAGCCTTGTCACCTAGGAGTACCATTGGGTGTGTCCAAAATGATTTCTGAGCCTATAGTACATTTGGCGCAAATCGTGCACCTATCTTGGACTGACACTAACACTGTCTCCAAATGGACCAAAACGAGATACCACATGACCCACGTCACGTAGGAGTTCCATCGGGTGCGTCCAAAAAGATGTCTGAGCCTGCAGTACATTCGACGCAAAACTGTGCATCCATCTTGCGTCAGGATTAACACTATCTCCAAACGGACTGAATCTCACTTCCACTTGAGCCTCGTCACCTAGGAGTATCATTGGGTGCGTCCAAAATGATTTATGAGCCTATGGTACGTTTGAAGCAAACCATGCACCTATCTTGCGTCAAGATTAGCACTTTCTCCAAACGGAATGAATCGAGCTTCCACTTGAGCCACGTCACCTAGGAGTACCATCGAGTGTGTCCAAAATGATTTCTGAGGCTATGGTATGTTTGGCGCAAACTGTGCAGCTATCTTGCATCAAGATTAGCACTATCTCCAAATTGAACGAAATGAGTATCCACTTGAGCCTCGTCACCTAGGAGTACCACCGAGTGCGTCCAAAATGATTTCTGAGCCTATAGCACGTTTGGCACAAACCATGCACCTATCTTGCACCGACACTAACACTACAAATGGACCAAAACGAGATTCTACATGACCCACGTCACCAAGGAGTTCAATCGGGTGCGTCCAAAATGATTTTTGAGCTTATGGTGCGTTTGGCCCAAACCATGCACCTTTCTTGCACCGACACTAACACTGTATCTAAACGGAAACGAGATTCCACATGACCAAAGTCACCTAGCAGTTACATCAGGTGCGTCCAAAATGATTTCTGAGCCTATGGTACGCTCGGCGCAAAGCGTGCACCTATCTTGCATCAAGATTAGCACTATCTCCAAACGGAATGAAACGAGCATCCACTTCAACGTCGTCATCTAGGAGTTTCATTGGGTGCGTCCAAAATGATTTCTAAGCCTGCAGTACGTTCGACGCACACCATGCATCCATCTTGTGTCAAGATTAGCACTATCTCAAAACGGACTGAATCGAGCTTACACTTGAGCCCCATCGCCTAGGAGTACCATCGCTGGTGTGTCAAAATGATTTCTGAGCCTATGGTATGTTTGGCACAAATCATGCACCTATCTTGCATTGACACTAGCCCTACTCCAAACGGACTGAATCGAGCTTGCAGTTGAGCCTCATCACCTAGGAGTGCCACCGAGTGTGTCCAAAACGATTTCTGAGCCTATGGTATGTTTTGGCGCAAACTATGCATCTATCTTGCACTGACACTAACACTGTCTCCAAATGGACCAAAACAAGATTGCACATGACACACGTCACCTAGGAGTTCCATCGGGTGCATCCAGAATGATGTCTGAGCCTACGGTGCGTTTGACGCAAAAACCGTGCATCCATCTTGCGTCAAGATTAGCACTATCTACAAACAGACTGAATCTCGCTTAAACTTGAGCCTCGTCACCTAGGAGTATCATTGCGTGCGTGTAAAATGATTTCTGAGCTATGGTACGTTTGGCGCAAACCATGCACCTATCTTGCACCGACACTAACACTTTCTCCACATGGACCGAAACAAGATTGCACATGACCCAAGTGACTAATAGTTACATCAGGTGCGTCCAAAACGATTTCTGAGCTTGTGGTACGTTCGACTCAAAGCGTGCATCTATTTTGCGTCAAGGTTAGCACTTTCTCCAAACGGACTGAATCGAGCTTCCACTTGAGCCACGTCACCTAGGAGTACCATCGAGTGTGTCCAAAATGATTTCTGAGCCTATGGTACGTTTAGCACAAACTGTGCACCTATCTTGCGTCAAGATTAGCACTATCTCCAAATTGAACAAAACGAGTATCCACTTGAGCCTCGTCACCTAGGAGTACTATCGGGTGCGTCCAAAATATTTTCTGAGCCTATGGCACATTTAGCGCAAACGATGCACCTATCTTGCACTGACATTAACACTGTATCTAAATGGACTGAAATGTGATTTTACATTGCCCATGTCACCAAGGAGTTTCATCGGGTGCATCCAAAATAATTTCTAAGCCTGTGGTACGTTAGGCCCAAACCATGCACCTATCTTGCACCGAAACTAACACTGTATCCAAATGGACCGAAACGAGATTCACATGACCTGAGTTTCCTAGGAGTTATATCGGGTGCGTCCAAAATGGTTTCTTAGCCTATGGTATGCTCGGCGCAAAGCATGCACATATCCTGTGTCAAGACTAGCTCTATCTCTAAATGGAATGAAACGAGCATCCACTTGAGCCTCGTCACAAAATGATTTCTGAGCCTATGGTACGTTTGGCGCAAACCATGCACCTACCTTGCACTGACAGTAGCACTGTCTCCAAATGGACTGAATCGAGCTTGCTGTTGAGCCTCGTCACCTAGGAGTACCATTGGCTGTGTCCAAAATGATTTCTGAGCCTATGGTACATTTGGCGCAAATCGTGCACCTATCTTGCACTGACACCAGCACTGTCTCCAAATGGACCAAAATGAGATTCCACATGACCCACGTCACGTAGGAGTTCCATCAGGTGCTTCCAAAATGATGTCTGAGCCTACGGTACA
Source organism: Saccharum spontaneum (assembly GCA_022457205.1). Lineage (NCBI taxonomy): Eukaryota > Viridiplantae > Streptophyta > Magnoliopsida > Poales > Poaceae > Saccharum > Saccharum spontaneum. Next base: position 47,736,264 of record CM039581.1, on the reverse strand, counting down.
TTCGACGCAAAACCGTGCTGATGAGGACATCAACACCGATCATACATCCACGCCGTCCATGCCGACACCTGCTGGTCCTATTACCCGTGCTCGTGCTCGAACACTTAATCATCAAGTGAGTTCCTTCTTGAGCTCTTGTCCATCCTGTTTAGATCTTGGAGACACGTGCACTCTTGTTTTGATTAGGAATCAAGGAGAAGACCGAAAGGGAAAAGGACTCGCGTAGGCTGGATTCGGACTGCAGCACACCTCCAACTTGTGACGGTCGCCACGGTTACATATGGAGTCGGATTGGGGTGATTCTGGACTTGTTGGAAAGCTAATAAAGTCTACTTTCATACGGATCTGATCTCATACTCATACCTGCTCAGAAACGGCGTCAACAGTCCAAAAATCACAGAGAGGTCTAATCTGTCCAGGGTGCTGCGCCACCTTAAGTTAGCCCAATGGGCTAGTATCGTTTAGAGTCCAGTAGGGATGCGTCCTAGGGTTGGAGCACGACCCAAACTCTCTTGTGGTCGTCCTCGACACATCATATACCCCTTAGCCGCCACCAGGAACACTTGGGTTTTGTTTAGATCAAGTTTAGCCTTTGCTACTTGCTTGTAGGCGCGTGTGCTGATCCAGCCACCCGTCTCCTTGTCTTTGGAACTCCACTCATAATAAGATTCAGTTTGAGGCTTTCAATTTCATCTTGCAAATTCAGTGCTTGTTTCCTTATTCTTGCTAGTTCTTCGATTGCTTGCAGGACGGGAGCCCTAGTGGCTGGTTGTCGCGCTCCACAAGATCGTGACGGCCTTTGGGGGTGGTGTATCGGTTGCTAAGGCGCGGCCTTGGAAGGCTGTAGTCGGGCCGTGAACGTCATCTCCATCCACCAAATCGATTGATCTCACGCCTCTCATCGAAAGATCATCCATAAACCCTAGCGGGTTCATATCACGTGCATCCATCTTGCGTCAAGATTAGCACTATCTCCAATCGGACTGAATCTCGGTTCCACTTGAGCCTCGTCACCTAGGAGTATCATTGGGTGCTTCCAAAATGATTTCTAAGCCTATGGTACGTTAGGCCCAAACCATGCACCAATCTTCCACCTACACTAACACTGTATCGAAATGGACCAAAATGAGATTCACATTGATGGGGACATCATTGGCTCAAATATGACCATGTCAACCACTTCTATACCAAAGGTGCAACCATTCTATATGAGGCTTATCATTGATGCATTTGATGAATTGGTGCTCCACCATAAAGATATGAAACCGCTAGGGTTTATGGACGATCTTTCGATGAGAGGCGTGAGATAACTCGATTTGGGGATTATGAAGATGATGTTCACGGCCCGACTACAACCATCCAAGGATGCTGCGCCTTAGCAACCGATACACCACCTCCAACAGCCGTTGCGATCTTGTGGAACACGATCAACCAAACCACTAGGGTAGTTCCTGCAAGCAATCGAGGAACAAGCAAGAACAAGTAGAACAAGCAACTCAATTGCAATTATGGAGATGAAAACCAATCTAAAATCACAAAGTTGGGGTTCTGAATCGAGTAGAACGGATGGTCTAGTCGACACACGCGTCTACAAGGAAGTAGCAATGGCTAAACTTTCAACAAAACAAAACCCAATCTGTTTGTGGCGGCTCTAATCCTTATTAATACCTAGGGGAACGACCAGGGGGTGTTAGGGTCATTCTCCAACCCTAGGACACGTCCCTAATGAACCCAACTTGATACATGGGCCATCAGCCCAAAATAGGGTGACACAGCACCAAAGGCAGAAAAGGCCCCGGCGTTGAAACGACGATTGCGGAAGCATCAGATAAGATATAGCCATGAGTCCAGATCCGTTGGAAAATAGACTTGATAAGCTTTCCAAAAAGTGCTAGAACGTCCCAATCCGAGTCCGTATGCGACCGTGGTGAACATCACAAGTTGGAGCTGTCCTGGAGTCCGAATCCAGCCCCAAAACGTGTTGGATTTAATCTCTTTCTTTCCTTGGACCAAAAGTGACGTGGTGTCCAGGTGGAGGACGTTGGGAATACTTGGATTTGGTCCCCAATCAACTTCATTAACCTTCCATGTTTTCCATATGCAATCAAACCTTTCCTTGATCCATGTAAGTAATTCTGAAAATGAAAATATACACATTTTATGGTGGAGCACCAATTCATCAAATGCATCAATGATAAGCCTCATATAGAATGGTTGCACCTTTGGTATAGAAGTGGTTGACATGGTCATATTTGAGCCAATGATGTCCTCATCATTCTCCCCTTCTTGACAGCAAACCGTCCTCGGTTTGACCTTTGTTGGAGGATGTGTTGTAGGTAAAAGTGAACCGTGCTCTCCTTCTTGATATTTATCCTGTTGCATTTGGGAAAAACTAGAAAAACTTTGCAAGACATCATTAGTGTTAGTGCAGCCCTCAATTTGATCATGGTATTGTGGCCCAAAAGGATATTTCAGATTAGAGCAAATATAAACTTTATGCACCAAATATTCTCCTTTGTTGTCATATTTGCCAATTGCATGAAGCGAACAATGATTAAAACTTGGCAAAATAGAATCAGATTTAAGTTTCTCTTTTAGACAATTTAGATTACACAGAATATCAAATTCAATATAACCCAAAGTATTTAAAGAGGACAACAAATTCAGTTCATCTTGTGCACATATAATAGGATGAAAAAGCTTATCTTCAGCACATTTGTATGGTTCCAAACCAAAAGTATCACACTTATTTGCTACTTGTGGCATAGGAGTAAAAGAATCATCAACACACAACTCCTCTTTATCACAAGGAACCGCGAGTAATCCATTTTATGACAAAGGAAAATCAGTAGTGGGTTCCACTATTTGTTGCTCTTCATTAGCATGTAGAGTGGACAAATTTTGGACATTATGGGTCACATCATTCTGGCAAGTATTCACAGATAATAGAATCTCTTTTTCAGCATTGAGAGCCAGACAAAACAATTGACCAATATGGCAATATGATTTGCTAATTAATAAGGTTCGAATTTCAGAATTGAGCCCTCTCATGAATCTACTCATAACATCTTCCATGCATTCATCCAATCCACCAAACATGATACAAATCTTAAAATTATGGTAGTATTGTTTCACAGTCTTGCTTCCCTGCTTCAAGTTGTCTAATTTTGCAAGCAAATAATCAACATAATATGCAGGAACGAATGCATCTCTAAAAAGAAATTTGAAGTCTTTCCAAGATTCTGGAACTTTGATGTGCCTACAAATGTGTTTCCATTCGAGCAAAGCATATTCAATCAAAATATTAGAGGCAATACAAATCTTTTGTTTCTCGGATAGGTCATGCTCCTCAAATTCATTGTCTACTTTTAACTCCCAATCAATGTAAGCTTGAGGATCAAACTTACCATCATATAATGGCAAATGTTGAATGACATCCTGAATATGAGGGTCTAGTTTCAACAGCTCAAAAATCTCCATATCACCTGCCATGATTAGTAGGAAACAAGAAACACAAAAATAATATGTATCCTCCTATCAACTACTAGGATGTGTCAGATGTAATTCTCTCAAACTCAACTTGTTAAAACAAGCCCTTACAAGTTCTTACCAAGCCAAACAGGAGGTGACGGCAACCAACAAGTCTACAACCGTGGAGTGAAGTGTATCGGTGCCGCAACAACAACACCTATCAAGCTGTAGTTGAAATATGTGGAGCTATAGGTGGGCTAAAGCAAGGAAGTACTAGAACCACGTTAGTTGCAAGCAAATTGAACAAACGCTCAACGACGTTATTATGCTGGTCCTAGGCTAGTACATGCTAGAGACGCGAGCCTGGACACAAACGAAGTCCCTAGAGCAGCAGCAAAGAAGGATCACAAGGACAGGAATAACAACAAAAGAAAAACTCTTCTCTTCTTCTTTCTCTTTCTTTTCTTTCTTTCTTTCTGTCTTTCTTTTCTTTCTTTCTTTTCTTTCTTTCTGTCTTTTTTTTTCTTCTGTTTTTTTTTCAACTAGCACAAAACTGAAATTTTGCAACAAGAAATAACAAGCTACTTACAGCAATTAAATGTTTCCTTGGAAAGGGTGATTCAGTAGCAATGTGAAACAAGTGGTTGTTTTGTAAAACCAGCAGACGCGCAAATCTCCAGGACAATTGCGAAGCGCTCAGAATGAATTTGGGACCAAGCTCTGATCCGTTGGAAAGAGGACAAGTTAAGCTTTCCAGATTGTATTTAAACTCCCTATTTAGACTCCTGACAAAGGAAATATGGTGCTTTTGCTTTCAAGATAAAACAGGACTCCGAATCGAATTCTATCTTGATCTTGTTGGATTTCCTTTTTGTAGATGGAAATATGGACATGGATGAAACCTCCAAGGACGTGGCTAGGATAATGGTGGTAAACAAAACAAAGGAATTTGAAAATCCACTCGGATTCCTAGAGAGAAACAAATAAACTCAAATCTGCGATGGTGACAGAAACGTGACTAGAACTCGAAACTCTAAACGACTAGACGCTAAGACCAGCAACTTGCACGACGATGCAACCGTTAATTCAATAAGCCCTAACTAAGCAGTAATAGTATTAAGCTCAAAGGGGTTTTGGGATTATGAAGAACTAATCTACTAATTTTGTTTTGGCTTTTTCTGGACCATAGGAGATTAAAAACAGCAAAGAACTAGAAGTCTCTCACCGATCAACCTTGCTCTGATTACCAACTGATATGAAACCGCTAGGGTTTATGGACGATCTTTCGATGAGAGGCGTGAGATAACTTGATTTGGGGATTATGAAGATGATGTTCACGGCCCGACTACAACCATCCAAGGATGCTGCGCCTTAGCAACCGATACACCACCTCCAACAGCCGTTGCGATCTTGTGGAACACGATCAACCAAACCACTAGGGTAGTTCCTGCAAGCAATCGAGGAACAAGCAAGAACAAGTAGAACAAGCAACTCAATTGCAATTATGGAGATGAAAACCAATCTAAAATCACAAAGTTGGGGTTCTGAATCGAGTAGAACGGATGGTCTAGTCGACACACGCGTCTACAAGGAAGTAGCAATGGCTAAACTTTCAACAAAACAAAACCCAATCTGTTTGTGGCGGCTCTAATCCTTATTAATACCTAGGGGAACGACCAGGGGGTGTTAGGGTCATTCTCCAACCCTAGGACACGTCCCTAATGAACCCAACTTGATACATGGGCCATCAGCCCAAAATAGGGTGACACAGCACCAAAGGCAGAAAAGGCCCCGGCGTTGAAACGACGATTGCGGAAGCATCAGATAAGATATAGCCATGAGTCCAGATCCGTTGGAAAATAGACTTGATAAGCTTTCCAAAAAGTGCTAGAACGTCCCAATCCGAGTCCGTATGCGACCGTGGTGAACATCACAAGTTGGAGCTGTCCTGGAGTCCGAATCCAGCCCCAAAACGTGTTGGATTTAATCTCTTTCTTTCCTTGGACCAAAAGTGACGTGGTGTCCAGGTGGAGGACGTTGGGAATACTTGGATTTGGTCCCCAATCAACTTCATTAACCTTCCATGTTTTCCATATGCAATCAAACCTTTCCTTGATCCATGTAAGTAATTCTGAAAATGAAAATATACACATTTTATGGTGGAGCACCAATTCATCAAATGCATCAATGATAAGCCTCATATAGAATGGTTGCACCTTTGGTATAGAAGTGGTTGACATGGTCATATTTGAGCCAATGATGTCCTCATCACACATGACCCGAGTCGCCTAGGAGTTACATCAGGTGCGTCCAAAAAGATTTCTTAGCCTATGGTATGCTCGGCGCAAAGCATGCACCTATCCTGTGTCAAGACTAGCACTATCTCCAAACGGAATGAAACGAGCACCCACTTGAGCCTCGTCACATAGGAGTACCATTGGTTGCGTCCAAAATGATTTCTGAGCCTATTGTACGTTTGGCGCAAACCATGCACCTATCTTGCACTGACAGTAGCACTGTCTCCAAATGGACCAAAATGAGATTGCACATGACACACGTCATCTAGGAGTTCCATCGGGTGCATCCAGAATGATGTCTGAGCCTGCAGTACGTTCGACGCAAAAACCATGCATCCATCTTGCGTCAAGATTAGCACTATCTACAAACAGACTGAATCTCGCTTAAACTTGAGCCTCGTCACCTAGGAGTATCGTTGGGTGCGTCCAAAATGATTTCTGAGCTATGGTACGTTTGGCGCAAACCATGCACCTATCTTGCACCGACACTAACACTTTCTCCACATGGACCAAAACGAGATTGCACATGACCCAAGTGACTAATAGTTACACCAGGCGCGTCCAAAACGATTTCTGAGCTTGTGGTACGTTCGACTCAAAGCGTGCATCTATTTTGCGTCAAGGTTAGCACTTTCTCCAAACGGACTAAATCGAGCTTCCACTTGAGCCACGTCACCTAGGTGTACCATCGAGTGTGTCCAAAATGATTTCTGAGCCTATGGTACGTTTGGCGCAAACTGTGCACCTATCTTGCGTCAAGATTAGCACTATCTCCAAATTGAACGAAACGAGTATCCACTTGAGCCTCGTCACCAAGGAGTACCATCGGGTGCGTCCAAAACAATTTCTGAGCCTATGGCACATTTAGCGCAAACGATGCACCTATCTTGCACTGATATTAACATTGTATCCAAATGGACTGAAATGTGATTCTACATGGCCCATGTCACCAAGGAGTTTCATCGGGTGCATCCAAAATAATTTCTAAGCCTGTGGTACGTTAGGCCCAAACCATGCACCTATCTTGCACCGACACTAACATTGTATCCAAATGGACCGAAACGAGATTCACATGACCTGAGTTTCCTAGGAGTTATATCGAGTGCGTCCAAAATGGTTTCTTAGCCTATGGTATGCTCGGCGCAAAGCATGCACATATCCTGTGTCAAGACTAGCTCTATCTCCAAATGGAATGAAACGAGCATCCACTTGAGCCTCGTCACAAAATGATTTCTGAGCCTATGGTACGTTTGGCGCAAACCATGCACCTACCTTGCACTGACAGTAGCACTGTCTCCAAATGGACTGAATCGAGCTTGCTGTTGAGCCTCGTCACCTAGGAGTACCATTGGCTGTGTCCAAAATGATTTCTGAGCCTATGGTACATTTGGCGCAAATCGTGCACCTATCTTGCACTGACACCAGCACTGTCTCCAAATGGACCAAAATGAGATTCCACATGACCCACGTCACGTAGGAGTTCCATCAGGTGCTTCCAAAATGATGTCTGAGCCTACGGTACATTCGACGCAAAACCGTGCTGATGAGGACATCAACACCGATCATACATCCACGCCGTCCATGCCGACACCTGCTGGTCCTATTACCCGTGCTCGTGCTCGAACACTTAATCATCAAGTGAGTTCCTTCTTGAGCTCTTGTCCATCCTGTTTAGATCTTGGAGACACGTGCACTCTTGTTTTGATTAGGAATCAAGGAGAAGACCGAAAGGGAAAAGGACTCGCGTAGGCTGGATTCGGACTGCAGCACACCTCCAACTTGTGACGGTCGCCACGGTTACATATGGAGTCGGATTGGGGTGATTCTGGACTTGTTGGAAAGCTAATAAAGTCTACTTTCATACGGATCTGATCTCATACTCATACCTGCTCAGAAACGGCGTCAACAGTCCAAAAATCACAGAGAGGTCTAATCTGTCCAGGGTGCTGCGCCACCTTAAGTTAGCCCAATGGGCTAGTATCGTTTAGAGTCCAGTAGGGATGCGTCCTAGGGTTGGAGCACGACCCAAACTCTCTTGTGGTCGTCCTCGACACATCATATACCCCTTAGCCACCACCAGGAACACTTGGGTTTTGTTTAGATCAAGTTTAGCCTTTGCTACTTGCTTGTAGGCGCGTGTGCTGATCCAGCCACCCGTCTCCTTGTCTTTGGAACTCCACTCATAATAAGATTCAGTTTGAGGCTTTCAATTTCATCTTGCAAATTCAGTGCTTGTTTCCTTATTCTTGCTAGTTCTTCGATTGCTTGCAGGACGGGAGCCCTAGTGGCTGGTTGTCGCGCTCCACAAGATCGTGACGGCCTTTGGGGGTGGTGTATCGGTTGCTAAGGCGCGGCCTTGGAAGGCTGTAGTCGGGCCGTGAACGTCATCTCCATCCACCAAATCGATTGATCTCACGCCTCTCATCGAAAGATCATCCATAAACCCTAGCGGGTTCATATCACGTGCATCCATCTTGCGTCAAGATTAGCACTATCTCCAATCGGACTGAATCTCGGTTCCACTTGAGCCTCGTCACCTAGGAGTATCATTGGGTGCATCCAAAATGATTTCTAAGCCTATGGTACGTTAGGCCCAAACCATGCACCAATCTTCCACCTACACTAACACTGTATCGAAATGGACCAAAATGAGATTCACATGACCCGAGTCGCCTAGGAGTTACATCAGGTGCGTCCAAAAAGATTTCTTAGCCTATGGTATGCTCGGCGCAAAGCATGCACCTATCCTGTGTCAAGACTAGCACTATCTCCAAACGGAATGAAACGAGCACCCACTTGAGCCTCGTCACATAGGAGTACCATTGGTTGCGTCCAAAATGATTTCTGAGCCTATTGTACGTTTGGCGCAAACCATGCACCTATCTTGCACTGACAGTAGCACTGTCTCCAAATGGACCAAAATGAGATTGCACATGACACACGTCATCTAGGAGTTCCATCGGGTGCATCCAAAATGATGTCTGAGCCTGCAGTACGTTCGACGCAAAAACCATGCATCCATCTTGCGTCAAGATTAGCACTATCTACAAACAGACTGAATCTCGCTTAAACTTGAGCCTCGTCACCTAGGAGTATCGTTGGGTGCGTCCAAAATGATTTCTGAGCTATGGTACGTTTGGCGCAAACCATGCACCTATCTTGCACCGACACTAACACTTTCTCCACATGGACCAAAACGAGATTGCACATGACCCAAGTGACTAATAGTTACACCAGGCGCGTCCAAAACGATTTCTGAGCTTGTGGTACGTTCGACTCAAAGCGTGCATCTATTTTGCGTCAAGGTTAGCACTTTCTCCAAACGGACTAAATCGAGCTTCCACTTGAGCCACGTCACCTAGGAGTACCATCGAGTGTGTCCAAAATGATTTCTGAGCCTATGGTACGTTTGGCGCAAACTGTGCACCTATCTTGCGTCAAGATTAGCACTATCTCCAAATTGAACGAAACGAGTATCCACTTGAGCCTCGTCACCAAGGAGTACCATCGGGTGCGTCCAAAACAATTTCTGAGCCTATGGCACATTTAGCGCAAACGATGCACCTATCTTGCACTGATATTAACATTGTATCCAAATGGACTGAAATGTGATTCTACATGGCCCATGTCACCAAGGAGTTTCATCGGGTGCATCCAAAATAATTTCTAAGCCTGTGGTACGTTAGGCCCAAACCATGCACCTATCTTGCACCGACACTAACATTGTATCCAAATGGACCGAAACGAGATTCACATGACCTGAGTTTCCTAGGAGTTATATCGAGTGCGTCCAAAATGGTTTCTTAGCCTATGGTATGCTCGGCGCAAAGCATGCACATATCCTGTGTCAAGACTAGCTCTATCTCCAAATGGAATGAAACGAGCATCCACTTGAGCCTCGTCACAAAATGATTTCTGAGCCTATGGTACGTTTGGCGCAAACCATGCACCTACCTTGCACTGACAGTAGCACTGTCTCCAAATGGACTGAATCGAGCTTGCTGTTGAGCCTCGTCACCTAGGAGTACCATTGGCTGTGTCCAAAATGATTTCTGAGCCTATGGTACATTTGGCGCAAATCGTGCACCTATCTTGCACTGACACCAGCACTGTCTCCAAATGGACCAAAATGAGATTCCACATGACCCACGTCACGTAGGAGTTCCATCAGGTGCTTCCAAAATGATGTCTGAGCCTACGGTACATTCGACGCAAAACCGTGCTGATGAGGACATCAACACCGATCATACATCCACGCCGTCCATGCCGACACCTGCTGGTCCTATTACCCGTGCTCGTGCTCGAACACTTAATCATCAAGTGAGTTCCTTCTTGAGCTCTTGTCCATCCTGTTTAGATCTTGGAGACACGTGCACTCTTGTTTTGATTAGGAATCAAGGAGAAGACCGAAAGGGAAAAGGACTCGCGTAGGCTGGATTCGGACTGCAGCACACCTCCAACTTGTGACGGTCGCCACGGTTACATATGGAGTCGGATTGGGGTGATTCTGGACTTGTTGGAAAGCTAATAAAGTCTACTTTCATAAGGAGACGGGTGGCTGGATCAGCACCTGCTCAGAAACGGCGTCAACAGTCCAAAAATCACGGAGAGGTCTAATCTGTCCAGGGTGCTGCGCCACCTTAAGTTAGCCCAATGGGCTTGTATCGTTTAGAGTCCAGTAGGGATGCGTCCTAGGGTTGGAGCACGACCCAAACTCTCTTGTGGTCGTCCTCGACACATCATATACCCCTTAGCCGCCACCAGGAACACTTGGGTTTTGTTTAGATCAAGTTTAGCCTTTGCTACTTGCTTGTAGGCGCGTGTGCTGATCCAGCCACCCGTCTCCTTGTCTTTGGAACTCCACTCATAATAAGATTCAGTTTGAGGCTTTCAATTTCATCTTGCAAATTCAGTGCTTGTTTCCTTATTCTTGCTAGTTCTTCGATTGCTTGCAGGACGGGAGCCCTAGTGGCTGGTTGTCGCGCTCCACAAGATCGTGACGGCCTTTGGGGGTGGTGTATCGGTTGCTAAGGCGCGGCCTTGGAAGGCTGTAGTCGGGCCGTGAACGTCATCTCCATCCACCAAATCGATTGATCTCACGCCTCTCATCGAAAGATCATCCATAAACCCTAGCGGGTTCATATCACGTGCATCCATCTTGCGTCAAGATTAGCACTATCTCCAATCGGACTGAATCTCGGTTCCACTTGAGCCTCGTCACCTAGGAGTATCATTGGGTGCATCCAAAATGATTTCTAAGCCTATGGTACGTTAGGCCCAAACCATGCACCAATCTTCCACCTACACTAACACTGTATCGAAATGGACCAAAATGAGATTCACATGACCCGAGTCGCCTAGGAGTTACATCAGGTGCGTCCAAAAAGATTTCTTAGCCTATGGTATGCTCGGCGCAAAGCATGCACCTATCCTGTGTCAAGACTAGCACTATCTCCAAACGGAATGAAACGAGCACCCACTTGAGCCTCGTCACATAGGAGTACCATTGGTTGCGTCCAAAATGATTTCTGAGCCTATTGTACGTTTGGCGCAAACCATGCACCTATCTTGCACTGACAGTAGCACTGTCTCCAAATGGACCAAAATGAGATTGCACATGACACACGTCATCTAGGAGTTCCATCGGGTGCATCCAAAATGATGTCTGAGCCTGCAGTACGTTCGACGCAAAAACCATGCATCCATCTTGCGTCAAGATTAGCACTATCTACAAACAGACTGAATCTCGCTTAAACTTGAGCCTCGTCACCTAGGAGTATCGTTGGGTGCGTCCAAAATGATTTATGAGCTATGGTACGTTTGGCGCAAACCATGCACCTATCTTGCACCGACACTAACACTTTCTCCACATGGACCAAAACGAGATTGCACATGACCCAAGTGACTAATAGTTACACCAGGCGCGTCCAAAACGATTTCTGAGCTTGTGGTACGTTCGACTCAAAGCGTGCATCTATTTTGCGTCAAGGTTAGCACTTTCTCCAAACGGACTAAATCGAGCTTCCACTTGAGCCACGTCACCTAGGAGTACCATCGAGTGTGTCCAAAATGATTTCTGAGCCTATGGTACGTTTGGCGCAAACTGTGCACCTATCTTGCGTCAAGATTAGCACTATCTCCAAATTGAACGAAACGAGTATCCACTTGAGCCTCGTCACCAAGGAGTACCATCGGGTGCGTCCAAAACAATTTCTGAGCCTATGGCACATTTAGCGCAAACGATGCACCTATCTTGCACTGATATTAACATTGTATCCAAATGGACTGAAATGTGATTCTACATGGCCCATGTCACCAAGGAGTTTCATCGGGTGCATCCAAAATAATTTCTAAGCCTGTGGTACGTTAGGCCCAAACCATGCACCTATCTTGCACCGACACTAACATTGTATCCAAATGGACCGAAACGAGATTCACATGACCTGAGTTTCCTAGGAGTTATATCGAGTGCGTCCAAAATGGTTTCTTAGCCTATGGTATGCTCGGCGCAAAGCATGCACATATCCTGTGTCAAGACTAGCTCTATCTCCAAATGGAATGAAACGAGCATCCACTTGAGCCTCGTCACAAAATGATTTCTGAGCCTATGGTACGTTTGGCGCAAACCATGCACCTACCTTGCACTGACAGTAGCACTGTCTCCAAATGGACTGAATCGAGCTTGCTGTTGAGCCTCGTCACCTAGGAGTACCATTGGCTGTGTCCAAAATGATTTCTGAGCCTATGGTACATTTGGCGCAAATCGTGCACCTATCTTGCACTGACACCAGCACTGTCTCCAAATGGACCAAAATGAGATTCCACATGACCCACGTCACGTAGGAGTTCCATCAGGTGCTTCCAAAATGATGTCTGAGCCTACGGTACATTCGACGCAAAACCGTGCTGATGAGGACATCAACACCGATCATACATCCACGCCGTCCATGCCGACACCTGCTGGTCCTATTACCCGTGCTCGTGCTCGAACACTTAATCATCAAGTGAGTTCCTTCTTGAGCTCTTGTCCATCCTGTTTAGATCTTGGAGACACGTGCACTCTTGTTTTGATTAGGAATCAAGGAGAAGACCGAAAGGGAAAAGGACTCGCGTAGGCTGGATTCGGACTGCAGCACACCTCCAACTTGTGACGGTCGCCACGGTTACATATGGAGTCGGATTGGGGTGATTCTGGACTTGTTGGAAAGCTAATAAAGTCTACTTTCATAAGGAGACGGGTGGCTGGATCAGCACCTGCTCAGAAACGGCGTCAACAGTCCAAAAATCACGGAGAGGTCTAATCTGTCCAGGGTGCTGCGCCACCTTAAGTTAGCCCAATGGGCGTGTATCGTTTAGAGTCCAGTAGGGATGCGTCCTAGGGTTGGAGCACGACCCAAACTCTCTTGTGGTCGTCCTCGACACATCATATACCCCTTAGCCGCCACCATGAACACTTGGGTTTTGTTTAGATCAAGTTTAGCCTTTGCTACTTGCTTGTAGGCGCGTGTGCTGATCCAGCCACCCGTCTCCTTGTCTTTGGAACTCCACTCATAATAAGATTCAGTTTGAGGCTTTCAATTTCATCTTGCAAATTCAGTGCTTGTTTCCTTATTCTTGCTAGTTCTTCGATTGCTTGCAGGACGGGAGCCCTAGTGGCTGGTTGTCGCGCTCCACAAGATCGTGACGGCCTTTGGGGGTGGTGTATCGGTTGCTAAGGCGCGGCCTTGGAAGGCTGTAGTCGGGCCGTGAACGTCATCTCCATCCACCAAATCGATTGATCTCACGCCTCTCATCGAAAGATCATCCATAAACCCTAGCGGGTTCATATCACGTGCATCCATCTTGCGTCAAGATTAGCACTATCTCCAATCGGACTGAATCTCGGTTCCACTTGAGCCTCGTCACCTAGGAGTATCATTGGGTGCATCCAAAATGATTTCTAAGCCTATGGTACGTTAGGCCCAAACCATGCACCAATCTTCCACCTACACTAACACTGTATCGAAATGGACCAAAATGAGATTCACATGACCCGAGTCGCCTAGGAGTTACATCAGGTGCGTCCAAAAAGATTTCTTAGCCTATGGTATGCTCGGCGCAAAGCATGCACCTATCCTGTGTCAAGACTAGCACTATCTCCAAACGGAATGAAACGAGCACCCACTTGAGCCTCGTCACATAGGAGTACCATTGGTTGCGTCCAAAATGATTTCTGAGCCTATTGTACGTTTGGCGCAAACCATGCACCTATCTTGCACTGACAGTAGCACTGTCTCCAAATGGACCAAAATGAGATTGCACATGACACACGTCATCTAGGAGTTCCATCGGGTGCATCCAAAATGATGTCTGAGCCTGCAGTACGTTCGACGCAAAAACCATGCATCCATCTTGCGTCAAGATTAGCACTATCTACAAACAGACTGAATCTCGCTTAAACTTGAGCCTCGTCACCTAGGAGTATCGTTGGGTGCGTCCAAAATGATTTCTGAGCTATGGTACGTTTGGCGCAAACCATGCACCTATCTTGCACCGACACTAACACTTTCTCCACATGGACCAAAACGAGATTGCACATGACCCAAGTGACTAATAGTTACACCAGGCGCGTCCAAAACGATTTCTGAGCTTGTGGTACGTTCGACTCAAAGCGTGCATCTATTTTGCGTCAAGGTTAGCACTTTCTCCAAACGGACTAAATCGAGCTTCCAATTGAGCCACGTCACCTAGGCGTACCATCGAGTGTGTCCAAAATGATTTCTGAGCCTATGGTACGTTTGGCGCAAACCGTGCACCTATCTTGCGTCAAGATTAGCACTATCTCCAAATTGAACGAAACGAGTATCCACTTGAGCCTCGTCACCAAGGAGTACCATCGGGTGCGTCCAAAACAATTTCTGAGCCTATGGCACATTTAGCGCAAACGATGCACCTATCTTGCACTGATATTAACATTGTATCCAAATGGACTGAAATGTGATTCTACATGGCCCATGTCACCAAGGAGTTTCATCGGGTGCATCCAAAATAATTTCTAAGCCTATGGTACGTTAGGCCCAAACCATGCACCTATCTTGCACCGACACTAACATTGTATCCAAATGGACCGAAACGAGATTCACATGACCTGAGTTTCCTAGGAGTTATATCGAGTGCGTCCAAAATGGTTTCTTAGCCTATGGTATGCTCGGCGCAAAGCATGCACATATCCTGTGTCAAGACTAGCTCTATCTCCAAATGGAATGAAACGAGCATCCACTTGAGCCTCGTCACATAGGAGTACCATCGGTTGCGTCCAAAATGATTTCTGAGCATATGGTACGTTTGGCGCAAACCATGCACCTATCTTGCACTGACAGTAGCACTGTCTCCAAACGGACTGAATCGAGCTTGCTGTTGAGCCTCGTCACCTAGGAGTACCATTGGCTGTGTCCAAAATGATTTCTGAGCCTGTGGTACATTTGGCGCAAATCGTGCACCTATCTTGCACTGACACCAGCACTGTCTCCAAATGGACCAAAACGAGATTCCACATGACCCACGTCATGTAGGAGTTCCATCAGGTGCGTCCAAAATGATGTCTGAGCCTACGATACATTCGACGCAAAACCGTGCTGATGAGGACATCAACACCGATCATACATCCACACCGTCCACGCCGACACCTGCTGGTCCTATTACCCGTGCTCGTGCTCGAACACTTAATCATCAAGTGAGTTCCTTCTTGAGCTCTTGTCCATCCTGTTTAGATCTTGGAGACACGTGCACTCTTGTTTTGATTAGGAATCAAGGAGAAGACCAAAAGGGAAAAGGACTCGCGTAGGCTGGATTCGGACTGCAGCACACCTCCAACTTGTGACGGTCGCCACGATTACATACGGAGTCGGATTGGGGTGATTCTGGACTTGTTGGAAAGCTAATAAAGTCTACTTTCATACGGATCTGACCTCATACTCATACCTGCTCAGAAACGGCGTCAACAGTCCAAAAATCACCCAGAGGTCTATTCTGTCCAGGGTGCTGCGCCACCTTAAGTTAGCCCAATGGGCTTGTATCTTTTAGAGTCCAGTAGGGACGCGTCCTAGGGTTGGAGCACGACCCAAACTCTCTTGTGGTCGTCCTCCACACATTATATACCCCTTAGCCGCCACCAGGAACACTTGGGTTTTGTTTAGATCAAGTTTAGCCTTTGCTACTTGCTTGTAGGCGCGTGTGCTGATCCAGCCACCCGTCTCCTTGTCTTCAGAACTCCACTCATAATAAGATTCAGTTTGAGGATTTCAATTTCATCTTGCAAATTCAGTGCTTGTTTCCTTGTTCTTGCTAGTTCTTCGATTGCTTGCAGGACGGGAGCCCTAGTGGCTGGTTGTCGCGCTCCACAAGATCGTGACAGCCTTTGGAGGTGGTGTATCGGTTGCTAAGGCGCGGTCTTGGAAGGCTGTAGTCGGGCCGTGAACGTCATCTCCATCCACCAAATCGAGTGATCTCACGCCTCTCATCGAAAGATCGTCCATAAACCCTAGCGGGTTCATATCACACATGACCCACGTCACCAAGGAGTTCCATTGGGTGCATCTAAAATGATTTCTGATCCTATGTTACGTTAAGCCCAAACCATGCACCTATCTTGCACCGACACTAACACTGTATCCAAACGGACCGAAACGAGATTCACATGACCCGAGTCACCTAGGAGCTACATTGGGTGCGTCCAAAACAATTTCTGAGCCCATGTTACGCTCAGCGCAAAGTGTGCACCTATCTTGCGTCAAGGCTAGCACTATCTCCAAACATAATGAAACGAGCAACCACTTCAGCCTCGTCACATAGGTGTACCATCAGGTGCATCCAAAATGATTTCTGAGCCTATGTACGTTTGGCACAAACCATGCACCTATCTTGCACTGACACTACCACTGTCTCCAAATAGACCAAAATGAGATTCCACATGACCCACGTCACCTAGAAGTTCCATCAGGTGCGTCCAAAATGATGTATGAGCCTACAGGATGTTTGACGCAAAACCGTGCATCCATCTTGCGTCAAGATTAGCACTATCTACAAACGGACTGAATCTCGCTTCCACTTGAGCCTTGTCACCTAGGAGTAACATTGGGTGTGTCCAAAATGATTTCTGAGCCTATGGTAAGTTTGGCGCAAACCATGCACCAATTTTGCACTGACACTAGCATTATCTCCAAACGGACTGAATCGAGCTTGCAGTTGAGTTTATCACCTAGGTGTGCCATCGGGTGTGTCCAAAACGATTTCTAAGCCTATGGTATGTTTTGGCGCAAACTGTGCACCTATCTTGTGTCAAGATTAGCACTATCTCGAAACAGAATGAAACAAGTATCCACTTGAACTTCGTCACCTAGGAGTATCATTGGGTACGTCCAAAATGATTTCTGAGTCTTTGGTACGTTTGGCGCAAACCATACACCTATCTTGCACCGACACTAACACTTTCTCCACATGGACCGAAACGAGATTGCACATGACCCAAGTGACCAAATAGTTACATTAGGTGCGTCCAAAATGATTTCTGAGCTTGTGGTACGTTCGATTGAAAGCGTGCACCTATCTTACATCAAGATTAGCCCTTTCTCCAAACGGACTGAATCCAGCTTCCACCTGAGCCACGTCACCTAGGAGTACCATCGAGTCTGTCCAAAATGATTTCTGAGCCTATGGTACGTTTGGCTCAAACTGTGCAGCTGTCTTGCGTCAAGATTAGCACTATCTCCAAATTGAACGAAACGAGCATGCACTTGAGCCTCATCACCTAGGAGTACCATCGGCTGTATCCAAAATGATTTCTGAGCCTATGGTACATTTGGCGCAAACCGTGCGCCTATCTTGCACTGACTCTAACAATCTCTCCACACGGACCGAAACGAGATTCCACACTGTTCAAAACGAGATTCGACATGATCCAAGTCACCTAGTAGTAACATCGGCTGTGTCCAAAATGATTTCTGAGCCTATGGTACATTCGACGCAATCCATGCACCTATCTTGCATTAAGTTTAGCACTATCTCCAAATAGACTTAATCGAGCATCCACTTGTGCATCGTCACCTAGGAGTATCATTGGGTGCGTTCAAAATGATTTCTAAGCCTGTGGTACGTTTGGCGCAAACCGTGCACCTATCTTGCACTGACACTAACACTCTCTCCACATGGACCGAAATGAGATTCCACATGACCCAAGTCACCTAGGAGTTCAATCAGGTGCGCCCAAAATGATTTCTGAGCCTGTGGTACGTTTGGCACAAATCATGCACCTGTCTTGCGTCAAGATTAGCACTATCTCTAAATGGAATAAAACGAGCATCCACTTGAGCCTCATCACTTAGGAGTACCATCGGGACATTTGGGGCAAACCATGCACCTATCATCCACCGACACTAACATTGTATCCAAATGGACCGGAATGGATTCGACACGACCCACGTCACCAAGTACTTCCATCAGGTGCATCCAAAATGATTTTTGAGCCTATGGTATGCTCGGCGCAAAGCGTGCACCTATATTGCATCAAGATTAGCACTATCTCCAAATGGAATGAAACGAGCGTCCACTTCAGCGTCGTCACCTAGGAGTTTATTCGGTGTGTCCAAATTGATTTCTGAGCCTACGGTACGTTCGACGCACACTGTGCATCCATCTTGTGTCAAGATTAGCACTATCTCCAAATGGACTGAATCGAGCTTACACTTGAGCCTCATCACCTAGGAGTACAATCGCTGGTGTGTCCAATATGATTTCTGAGCCTATGGTATGTTTGGCGCAAACCATGCTCCTATCTTGTGCTGACACTAGCACTATATCCAAACGGACTGAATCGAGCTTGCAGTTGAGCCTCATCACCTAGGAGTGCCAACGGGTGTGTCTAAAATGATTTCTAAGCCTATGGTATGTTTTGGCGCAAACTGTGCACCTACCTTGTGTCAAGATTAGCACTATCTCAAAACAGAGCGAAACGAGTATCCACTTGAGCCTCGTCACCTAGGAGTATCATTGGGTGCGTTCAAATTGATTTCTGAGCCTATGGTACGTTTGGCGCAAACCATGCACCAATCTTGCACCGACACTAACACTTTCTCCACATGGACCGAAACAAGATTGCACATGACCCAAGTGACCTAATAGTTACATCAGGTGCGTCCAAAAATGATTTCTAAGCTTGTGGTACGACTCAAAGCGTGCACCTATCTTGTGTCAAGATTAGCCCTTTCTCCAAATGGACTGAATCGAGCTTCCACTTGAGCCACGTCACCAAGGAGTGCCATTGAGTCTGTCCAAAATGATTTCTGAGCCTATGGTAGGTTAGCCACAAACTGTGCAGCTATCTTGCGTCAAGATTAGCACTATCTCCAAATTGAATGAAACGAGCATCCACTTGAGCCTCGTCACCTAGGAGTACCATCGGGTGCGTCCAAAATAATTTCTGAGCCTATGGCACGTTTAGCGCAAACCATGCACCTATCTTGCACCGACACTAACACTATATCCAAATGGACCAAAACGAGATTCCACATGAACCACGTCACCAAGGAGTTCAATCGGGTGCGTCCAAAATGATTTATGGGCCTAAGGTGCGTTTGGCCCAAACCATGCACCTTTCTTGCACCGACACTAACACTGTATCTAAATAGAAATGAGATTCCACATGACCCAAGTCACCTAGGAGTTACATCGGGTGCGTCCAAAATGATTTTTGAGCCTATGGTGCGTTTGGCCCAAACCATGCACCTTTCTTGCACCGACACTAACACTATATCTAAACGGAAATGAGATTCCACATGACCCAAGTCACCTAGGAGTTACATCGTGTGAGGACATCAACACCGATCATACATCCACGCCGTCCACGCCGACACCTGCTGGTTCTATTACCCGTGCTCGTGCTCGAACACTTAATCATCAAGTGAGTTCCTTCTTGAGCTCTTGTCCATCCTGTTTAGATCTTGGAGACACGTGCACTCTTGTTTTGATTAGGAATCAAGGAGAAGACCGAAAGGGAAAAGGACTCGCGTAGGCTGGATTCGGACTGCAGCACACCTCCAACTTGTGACGGTCGCCACGGTTACATACAGAGTCGGATTGGGGTGATTCTAGACTTGTTGGAAAGCTAATAAAGTCTACTTTCATACGGATCTGGCCTCATACTCATACCTGCTCAGAAACGGCGTCAACAGTCCAAAAATCACTGAGAGGTCTATTCTGTCCAGGGTGCTGCGCCACCTTATGTTAGCCCAATGGGTTTGTATCGTTTAGAGTCCAGTAGGGACGCGTCCTAGGGTTGGAGCACGACCCAAACTCTCTTGTGGTCGTCCTCCACACATCATATACCCCTTAGCCGCCACCAGGAACACTTGAGTTTTGTTTAGATCAAGTTTAGCCTTTGCTACTTGCTTGTAGGCGCGTGTGCTGATCTAGCCACCCGTCTCCTTGTCTTCGGAACTCCACTCATAATAAGATTCAGTTTGAGGCTTTCAATTTCATCTTGACGGCCTTTGGAGGTGGTGTATCGGTTGCTAAGGCGCGGTCTTGGAAGGCTGTAGTCGGGCCGTGAACATCATCTCCATCCACCAAATCGATTGATCTCACGCCTCTCATCGAAAGATCGTCCATAAACCCTAGCGGGTTCATATCAATTGGTATCAGAGCTGGGCCCTTGTTTAAGGGGGTGGGAATGATGAGGACATCCTCCACTATTACCCGCTGGCAAAGACGTAACAAAAAAGGCCATGTGGCCTAGTTGTAGTCGGGCGGCGACCGTGTGAGCCTCTGAATAATCCCACCTTGCTTAGCTTGGGAGGAGGAAGCCACCTTAAAAGAGAGAGCCACCCTTCCCCTATCGGACTAGTCTTTTATGGACATTGGGCCTTTCCCCGAGTGGGTGCGCATAAGAACTGTTGGGGTCCGGGCAACCTTAATTTATTAGGCCTCGGCCAACCCCACCTGGGCCGGATATATCACATCGGGTGCGTCCAAAATGATTTCTAAGCCTATGGTACACTCGGTGCAAAGCGTGCACCTATCTTGCATCAAGATTAGCACTATCTCCAAACGCAATGAAACGAGCCTCCACTTCAGCGTCGTCACCTAGGAGTTTTCATTGGGTGCGTCCAAAATTATTTCTGAGCCTGCGGTACGTTCGACGCCCACCGTTCATCCATCTTGTGTGTCAAGATTAGCACTATCTCCAAACAGACTGAATCGAGCTTACACTTGAGCCCCATCGCCTAGGAGTACCATCGTGGGTGTGTCCAAAATGATTTCTGAGCCTATGGCACGTTTGGCGCAAGCTATGCACCAATCTTGCACCGACACTAACACTATATCCAAATGGACCAAAACGAGATTCCACATGACCCACGTCACCAAGGAGTTCAATTGGGTGTGTCCAAAATGATTTCTGAGCCTATGGTACGTTTGGCGCAAACCATGCACCTATCTTGCACTGACACTAGCACTGTCTCCAAACGGACTCAATCTTGCTTGCAGTTGAGCCTTGTCACCAAGGAGTGCCATCGGGTGTGTCCAAAATGATTTCTGAGCCTATGGTATGTTTTGGTGCAAACTGTGCACCTATCTTGTGTCAAGATTTAGCACTATCTCAAAACGGAACGAAACGAGTATCCACTTGACCCTTATCACATAGTAGTACCATCGAGTGCGTCTAAAAGGATTTCTGAGCCGAGTGCGTTTAAAAGGATTTCTGAGCCTGTGGCATGTTTGGCGCAAACCATGCACCAATCTTGCACTAACACTAACACTGTATCCAAATGGGTTGACACAAGATTCCACATGACCCACGTCACCAAACAGTTCCATCGGGTGCGTCCAAAATAATTTCTGAGCCTATGATACGTTAGGCCCAAACCATGCACCTATCTTGCACTGACACTAACACTGTATTCAAACGGACCGAAACGAGATTCACATCACCCGAGTCGCCTAGGACTTACATCAGTTGTGTCCAAAACAATTTCTTAGCCTATGGTACGCTCGGCACAAAGTGTGCACCAATCTTGCCTCAAGATTAGCACTATCTCCAAACGGAATGAAACGAGCATCCACTTGAGCCTTGTCACATACGAGTACCATTGGGTGCATCCAAAATGATTTCTGAGCTTATGGTACGTTTGGCGCAGACCATGCACCTATCTTGCACTGACACTAGCACTGTCTCCAAACGGACTGAATCGAGCTTGGAGTTGAGCCTCGTCACCTAGGAGTACCATCGGGTGTGTATAAAAGGATTTCTAAGCCTATGGTACATTTGGCACAAATCGTGCACCTATCTTGCACTGACACTAACACTGTTTCCAAATGGACCAGAATGAGATTGCACATGACCCATATCACGTAGGAGTTCCATTGGGTGCGTCCAATGTTGTCAGAGACTGCGCTACGTTCGACGCAAAACCGTGCATCCATCTTGCGTCAAGATTAGCACTATCTCCAATCGGACAGAATCTCGCTTCCACTTGAGCCTCGTCACCTAGGAGTATCATTGGGTGCGTCCAAAATGATTTCTAAGCCTATGGTACGTTAGGCCCAAACCATGCACCAATCTTGCACCGACACTAACACTGTATCCAAATGGACCAAAACGAGGAGTTCCATCGGGTGCGTCCAAAAAGATGTCTGAGCCTGCAGTACATTCGACGCAAAACTGTGCATCCATCTTGCGTTAGGATTAACACTATCTCCAAACGGACTGAATCTCACTTCCACTTGAGCCTCGTCACCTAGGAGTATCATTGGGTGCGTCCAAAATGATTTATGAGCCTATGGTACGTTTAAAGCAAACCATGCACCTATCTTGCGTCAAGATTAGCACTTTCTCCAAACGGAATGAATCGAGCTTCCACTTGAGCCACATCACCTAGGAGTACCATCGAGTGTGTCCAAAATGATTTCTGAGGCTATGGTATGTTTGGCGCAAACTGTGCAGCTATCTTGCATCAAGATTAGCACTATCTCCAAATTGAACGAAATGAGTATCCACTTGAGCCTCGTCACCTAGGAGTACCACCGAGTGCGTCCAAAATGATTTCTGAGCCTATGGCACGTTTGGCACAAACCATGCACCTATCTTGCACCGACACTAACACTACAAATGGACCAAAACGAGATTCCACATGACCCACGTCACCAAGGAGTTCAATCGGGTGCGTCCAAAATGATTTTTGAGCTTATGGTGCGTTTGGCCCAAACCATGCACCTTTCTTGCACCGACACTAACACTGTATCTAAACGGAAACGAGATTCCACATGACCAAAGTCACCTAGCAGTTACATCAGGTGCGTCCAAAATGATTTCTGAGCCTATGGTACGCTCGGCGCAAAGCGTGCACCTATCTTGCATCAAGATTAGCACTATCTCCAAACGGAATGAAACGAGCATCCACTTCAACGTCGTCATCTAGGAGTTTCATTGGGTGCGTCCAAAATGATTTCTAAGCCTGCAGTACGTTCGACGCACACCGTGCATCCATCTTGTGTCAAGATTAGCACTATCTCAAAACGGACTGAATCGAGCTTACACTTGAGCCCCATCGCCTAGGAGTACCATCGCTGGTGTGTCCAAAATGATTTCTAAGCCTATGGTATGTTTGGCACAAATCATGCACCTATCTTGCACTGACACTAGCCCTATCTCCAAACGGACTGAATTGAGCTTGCAGTTGAGCCTCATCACCTAGGAGTGCCACCGAGTGTGTCCAAAACGATTTCTGAGCCTATGGTACGTTTTGGCGCAAACTATGCATCTATCTTGCACTGACACTAACACTGTCTCCAAATGGACCAAAACAAGATTGCACATGACACACGTCACCTAGGAGTTCCATCGGGTGCATCTAGAATGATGTCTGAGCCTACGGTGCGTTTGACGCAAAAACCGTGCATCCATCTTGCGTCAAGATTAGCACTATCTACAAACAGACTGAATCTCGCTTAAACTTGAGCCTCGTCACCTAGGAGTATCATTGCGTGCGTCTAAAATGATTTCTGAGCTATGGTACGTTTGGCGCAAACCATGCACCTATCTTGCACCGACACTAACACTTTCTCCACATGGACCGAAACAAGATTGCACATGACCCAAGTGACTAATAGTTACATCAGGTGCGTCCGAAACGATGTGGTACGTTCGACTCAAAGCGTGCATCTATTTTGCGTCAAGGTTAGCACTTTCTCCAAACGGACTGAAACGAGCTTCCACTTGAGCCACGTCACCTAGGAGTACCATCGAGTGTGTCCAAAATGATTTCTGAGCCTATGGTACGTTTAGCACAAACTGTGCACCTATCTTGCGTCAAGATTAGCACTATCTCCAAATTGAACGAAACGAGTATCCACTTGAGCCTCGTCACCTAGGAGTACTATCGGGTGCGTCCAAAATATTTTCTGAGCCTATGGCACATTTAGCGCAAACGATGCACCTATCTTGCACTGACATTAACACTGTATCTAAATGGACTGAAATGTGATTTTACATTGCCCATGTCACCAAGGAGTTTCATCGGGTGCATCCAAAATAATTTCTAAGCCTGTGGTACGTTAGGCCCAAACCATGCACCTATCTTGCACCGAAACTAACACTGTATCCAAATGGACCGAAACGAGATTCACATGACCTGAGTTTCCTAGGAGTTATATCGGGTGCGTCCAAAATGGTTTCTTAGCCTATGGTATGCTCGGCGCAAAGCATGCACATATCCTGTGTCAAGACTAGCTCTATCTCTAAATGGAATGAAACGAGCATCCACTTGAGCCTCGTCACAAAATGATTTCTGAGCCTATGGTACGTTTGGCGCAAACCATGCACCTATCTTGCACTGAAGTAGCACTGTCTCCAAATGGACTGAATCGAGCTTGCGATTGAGCCTCGTCACCTAGGAGTACCATTGGCTGTGTCCAAAATGATTTCTGAGCCTATGGTACATTTGGCGCAAATCGTGCACCTATCTTGCACTGACACCAGCACTGTCTCCAAATGGACCAAAATGAGATTCCACATGACCCACGTCACGTAGGAGTTCCATCAGGTGCTTCCAAAATGATGTCTGAGCCTACGGTACATTCGACGCAAAACCGTGCTGATGAGGACATCAACACCGATCATACATCCACGCCGTCCATGCCGACACCTGCTGGTCCTATTACCCGTGCTCGTGCTCGAACACTTAATCATAAAGTGAGTTCCTTCTTGAGCTCTTGTCCATCCTGTTTAGATCTTGGAGACACGTGCACTCTTGTTTTGATTAGGAATCAAGGAGAAGACCGAAAGGGAAAAGGACTCGCGTAGGCTGGATTCGGACTGCAGCACACCTCCAACTTGTGACGGTCGCCACGGTTACATACGTAGTCGGATTGGGGTGATTCTGGACTTGTTGGAAAGCTAATAAAGTCTACTTTCATACGGATCTGACCTCATACTCATACCTGCTCAGAAACGGCGTCAACAGTCCAAAAATCACGGAGAGGTCTAATCTGTCCAGGGTGCTGCGCCACCTTAAGTTAGCCCAATGGGCTTGTATCGTTTAGAGTCCAGTAGGGATGCGTCCTAGGGTTGGAGCACGACCCAAACTCTCTTGTGGTCGTCCTCGACACATCATATACCCCTTAGCCGCCACCAGGAACACTTGGGTTTTGTTTAGATCAAGTTTAGCCTTTGTACTTGCTTGTAGGCGCGTGTGCTGATCCAGCCACCCGTCTCCTTGTCTTTGGAACTCCACTCATAATAAGATTCAGTTTGAGGCTTTCAATTTCATCTTGCAAATTCAGTGCTTGTTTCCTTATTCTTGCTAGTTCTTCGATTGCTTGCAGGACGGGAGCCCTAGTGGCTGGTTATCGCGCTCCACAAGATCGTGACGGCCTTTGGGGGTGGTGTATCGGTTGCTAAGGCGCGGCCTTGGAAGGCTGTAGTCGGGCCGTGAACGTCATCTCCATCCACCAAATCGATTGATCTCACGCCTCTCATCGAAAGATCATCCATAAACCCTAGCGGGTTCATATCACGTGCATCCATCTTGTGTCAAGATTAGCACTATCTCCAATCGGACTGAATCTCGGTTCCACTGGAGCCTCGTCACCTAGGAGTATCATTGGGTGCATCCAAAATGATTTCTAAGCCTATGGTACGTTAGGCCCAAACCATGCACCAATCTTCCACCTACACTAACACTGTATCGAAATGGACCAAAATGAGATTCACATGACCCGAGTCGCCTAGGAGTTACATCAGGTGCGTCCAAAAAGATTTCTTAGCCTATGGTATGCTCGGCGCAAAGCATGCACCTATCCTGTGTCAAGACTAGCACTATCTCCAAACGGAATGAAACGAGCACCCACTTGAGCCTCGTCACATAGGAGTACCATTGGTTGCGTCCAAAATGATTTCTGAGCCTATTGTACATTTGGCGCAAACCATGCACCTATCTTGCACTGACAGTAGCACTGTCTCCAAATGGACCAAAATGAGATTGCACATGACACACGTCATCTAGGAGTTCCATCGGGTGCATCCAAAATGATGTCTGAGCCTGCAGTACGTTCGACGCAAAAACCATGCATCCATCTTGCGTCAAGATTAGCACTATCTACAAACAGACTGAATCTCTCTTAAACTTGAGCCTCGTCACCTAGGAGTATCGTTGGGTGCGTCCAAAATGATTTCTGAGCTATGGTACGTTTGGCGCAAACCATGCACCTATCTTGCACCGACACTAACACTTTCTCCACATGGAGCGAAACGAGATTGCACATGACCCAAGTGACTAATAGTTACACCAGGCGCGTCCAAAACGATTTCTGAGCTTGTGGTACGTTCGACTCAAAGCGTGCATCTATTTTGCGTCAAGGTTAGCACTTTCTCCAAACGGACTAAATCGAGCTTCCACTTGAGCCACGTCACCTAGGAGTACCATCGAGTGTGTCCAAAATGATTTCTGAGCCTATGGTACGTTTGGCGCAAACTGTGCACCTATCTTGCGTCAAGATTAGCACTATCTCCAAATTGAACTAAACGAGTATCCACTTGAGCCTCATCACCAAGGAGTACCATCGGGTGCGTCCAAAACAATTTCTGAGCCTATGGCACATTTTGCGCAAACGATGCACCTATCTTGCACTGATATTAACATTGTATCCAAATGGACTGAAATGTGATTCTACATGGCCCATGTCACCAAGGAGTTTCATCGGGTGCATCCAAAATAATTTCTAAGCCTGTGGTACGTTAGGCCCAAACCATGCACCTATCTTGCACCGACACTAACATTGTATCCAAATGGACCGAAACGAGATTCACATGACCTGAGTTTCCTAGGAGTTATATCGAGTGCGTCCAAAATGGTTTCTTAGCCTATGGTATGCTCGGCGCAAAGCATGCACATATCCTGTGTCAAGACTAGCTCTATCTCCAAATGGAATGAAACGAGCATCCACTTGAGCCTCGTCACATAGGAGTACCATCGGTTGCGTCCAAAATGATTTCTGAGCATATGGTACGTTTGGCGCAAACCATGCACCTATCTTGCACTGACAGTAGCACTGTCCCCAAACGGACTGAATCGAGCTTGCTGTTGAGCCTCGTCACCTAGGAGTACCATTGGCTGTGTCCAAAATGATTTCTGAGCCTGTGGTATATTTGGCGCAAATCGTGCACCTATCTTGCACTGACACCAGCACTGTCTCCAAATGGACCAAAACGAGATTCCACATGACCCACGTCATGTAGGAGTTCCATCAGGTGCGTCCAAAATGATGTCTGAGCCTACGATACATTCGACGCAAAACCGTGCTGATGAGGACATCAACACCGATCATACATCCACGCCGTCCACGCCGACACCTGCTGGTCCTATTACCCGTGCTCGTGCTCGAACACTTAATCATCAAGTGAGTTCCTTCTTGAGCTCTTGTCCATCCTGTTTAGATCTTGGAGGCACGTGCACTCTTGTTTTGATTAGGAATCAAGGAGAAGACCAAAAGGGAAAAGGACTCGCGTAGGCTGGATTCGGACTGCAGCACACCTTCAAATTGTGACGGTCTCCACGGTTACATACGGAGTCGGATTGGGGTGATTCTGGACTTGTTGGAAAGCTAATAAAGTCTACTTTCATACGGATCTGACCTCATACTCATACCTGCTCAGAAACGGCGTCAACAGTCCAAAAATCACCGAGAGGTCTAATCTGTCCAGGGTGCTGCGCCACCTTAAGTTAGCCCAATGGGCTTGTATCGTTTAGAGTCCAGTAGGGACGCATCCTAGGGTTGGAGCACGACCCAAACTCTCTTGTGGTCGTCCTCCACACATCATATACCCCTTAGCCGCCACCAGGAACACTTGGGTTTTGTTTAGATCAAGTTTAGCCTTTGCTACTTGCTTGTAGGCGCGTGTGCTGATCAGCCACCCGTCTCCTTGTCTTCGGAACTCCACTCATAATAAGATTCAGTTTGAGGCTTTCAATTTCATCTTGCAAATTCAGTGCTTGTTTCCTTGTTCTTTCTAGTTCTTCGATTGCTTGCAGGACGGGAGCCCTAGTGGCTGGTTGTCGCGCTCCACAAGATCGTGACGGCCTTTGGAGGTGGTGTATCGGTTGCTAAGGCGCGGCCTTGGAAGGCTGTAGTCGTGCCGTGAACGTCATCTCCATCCACCAAATCGATTGATCTCACACCTCTCATCGAAAGGTCATCCATAAACCCTAGCGGGTTCATATCACGTGCATCCATCTTGCGTCAAGATTAGCACTATCTCCAATCGGACTGAATCTCGCTTCCACTTGAGCCTCATCACCTAGGAGTATCATTGGGTGCATCCAAAATGATTTCTAAGCCTATGGTACGTTAGGCCCAAACCATGCACCAATCTTCCACCTACACTAACACTGTATCCAAATGGACCAAAACGAGATTCACATGACCCGAGTCGCCTAGGAGTTACATTAGGTGCGTCCAAAATGATTTCTTAGCCTATGGTATGCTCGGCGCAAAGCATGCACCTATCCTGTGTCAAGACTAGCACTATCTCCAAACGGAATGAAACGAGCACCCACTTGAGCCTCGTCACATAGGAGTACCATTGGTTGCGTCCAAAATGATTTCTGAGCCTATTGTACGTTTGGCACAAACCATGCACCTATCTTGCACTGACAGTAGCACTGTCTCCAAATGTACCAAAATGAGATTGCACATGACACACGTCATCTAGGAGTTCCATCGGGTGCATCCAAAATGATGTCTGAGCCTGTAGTACGTTCGACGCAAAAACCATGCATCCATCTTGCGTCAAGATTAGCACTATCTACAAACAGATTGAATCTCGCTTAAACTTGAGCCTTGTCACCTAGGAGTATCATTGGGTGCGTCCAAAATGATTTCTGAGCTATGGTACGTTTGGCGCAAACCATGCACCTATCTTGCACCGACACTAACACTTTCTCCACATGGACCGAAACGAGATTGCACATGACCCAAGTGACTAATAGTTACATTAGGTGCGTCCAAAACGATTTCTGAGCTTGTGGTACGTTCGACTCAAAGCGTGCATCTATTTTGCGTCAAGGTTAGCACTTTCTCCAAACGGACTGAATCGAGCTTCCACTTGAGCCACGTCACCTAGGAGTACCATCGAGTGTGTCAAAAATGATTTCTGAGCCTATGGTACGTTTGGCACAAACTGTGCACCTATCTTGCGTCAAGATTAGCACTGTCTCCAAATTGAACGAAATGAGTATCCACTTCAGCCTCGTCACCTAGGAGTACCATCGGGTGCGTCCAAAACAATTTCTGAGCCTATGGCACATTTAGCACAAACGATGCACCTATCTTGCACTGACATTAACACTGTATCCAAATGGACTAAAATGAGATTCTACATGGCCCATGTCACCAAGGAGTTTCATCGGGTGCATCCAAAATAATTTCTAAGCCTGTGGTACGTTAGGCCCAAACCATGCACCTATCTTGCATCGACACTAACACTGTATCCAAATGGACCGAAACGAGATTCACATGACCTGAGTTTCCTAGGAGTTATATCGGGTGATAAGAGTATGTGTGTCCCAATCTTTTGGTGGAGAAGGATAACTTCGATTTCACTGGAGAGACATTCACGACCCGACTACAACCATCCAAGGACGCTGCGCCTTAGCGATCGATACACCAATTCCAGCGGTTGTCACGATCTTGCGGATCACAACCAACCAAACCACTAGGGTTATTCCTGCAAGCAATCGAAGAACAAGCAAGAACAAGTAGAAGAAGCACTCAATTGCAAATATGAGATGAAGTTTCAGATCTAATACACATAAAGGTGGGGTTCCGGATCGAGTAGAACAGATGGTCTAACCGACACACGTGTCTACCAGGAAGTAGCAGGAGCTAAACTTACATCAAAACAAAAACCCAATCTCTTTGTGGTAGCTATGGAGGTATATGAGAGGGTAGAGGACAACCTAGACGTGGTGGGGCTCATCCCACAACCCTAGGACACACCCCTATTGGGCCCCACTTGATACACGGCCCATCGGGCAATAATCAGGTGACGCAGCACCGTGGACAGAAAAGGTCTCGGTATTAAAATGAGAATTGCAGATGTATTTAACAAGATATTGGCATGAGTCTAGATCCGTTGGAAAGTAGACTTGATAAACTTTCCAAAAAGTCCTAGAACGTCCCAATCGGAGTCTGAATGAAGTCGTGGCAACCGTCGGAAGCTGGGACTCTTCTGCAGTCCGAATTCATCTTCCAAAACGTGTTGGACTTGGACTCTTTCTTTCTTTGAGGCAAAAGTGACGTGGTGGCTTGGTGGATGACATTAGGAATATTTGTACTTGGTCCCCAATCAACTTCATTAACCTTCCATTCTTTCCATATGCAATTGAACCTTCTCTTCATCCATGTAAGTAATTCTGAAAATGAAAATGCACACACTTTATGGTGCAGCACCAATTCATCAAATGTATCAATGATAAGCCTCATATAGAATGGTTGCACCTTTAGTTTAGAAGTGGTTAATATGGTCATATTCGAGCCAATGATGTCCTCATCATCGGGTGCGTCCAAAATGATTTCTTAGCCTATGGTATGCTCGGCGCAAAGCATGCACATATCCTGTGTCAAGACTAGCACTATCTCCAAATGGAATGAAACAAGCATCCACTTGAGCCTCGTCACATAGGAGTACCATCGGTTGCGTCCAAAATGATTTCTGAGCCTATGGTACATTTGGCGCAAACCATGCACCTATCTTGCACTGACAGTAGCACTGTCTCCAAACGGACTGAATTGAGCTTGCTGTTGAGCCTAGTCACCTAGGAGTACCATTGGTTGTGTCCAAAATGATTTCTGATGGTACATTTGGCGCAAATCGTGCACCTATCTTGCACTGACACTAACACTGTCTCCAAATGGACCAAAATGAGATTCCACATGACCCACGTCACGTAGGAGTTCCATCGGGTGCGTCCAAAATAATGTCTGAGCCTGCAGTACATTCAAAGAAAAACCGTGCATCCATCTTGCGTCAAGATTTGCACTATCTCCATACGGACTGAATCTTGCTTCCACTTGAGCCTCGTCACCTAGGAGTATCATTGGGTGCGTCCAAAATGATTTCTGAGCCTATGGTACGTTTGGCGCAAACCATGCACCTATCTTGCACCGACACTAACACTTTCTCCACATGGACCGAAACGAGATTCCACATGACCCAAGTCAATAGTTAGATCAGGTGCATCCAAAACGATTTATGAGCCTATGGTACGTTCGACACAAAGCATGCACCTATCTTGCGTCAAGATTAGCACTTTCTCCAAATGGACTGAATCGAGCTTCCACTTGAGCCACGTCACCTAGGAGTACCATCGAGTGTGTCCAAAATGATTTCTGAGCCTATGGTACGTTTGGCGCAAACTGTGCAGCTATCTTGCATCAAGATTAGCACTATCTCCAAATTGAACGAAATGTGTATCTACTTGAGCCTCGTCACCTAGGAGTATCATCGGGTGCGTCCAAAAAGATTTCTGAGCCTATGGCACGTTTGGCACAAACCATGCACCTATCTTGCACCGAAACTAACACTGTCTCCAAATGGACCAAAACGAGATTCCACATCGTCATGTAGGAGTTCCATCGGGTGCGTCCAAAATGATGTCTGAGCCTGCAGTACATTCGACGCAAAACCGTGCATCCATCTTGCGTCAAGATTAGCACTATCTCCAAACGAACTGAATCTCGCTTCCACTTGAGCCTCGTCACCTAGGAGTATCATTGGGTGCGTCCAAAATGATTTCTGAGCCTATGGTACGTTTGGCGCAAACCATGCACCTATCTTGCACTGACACTAACACTTTCTCCACATGGACCGAAACGAGATTTCACATGACCCAAGTCACCTAATAGTTTGATCAGGTGCATCCAAAATGATTTCTGAGCCTATGATATGTTCGACACAAAACATGCACCTATCTTGCGTCAAGATTAGCTCTTTCTCCAAACGGACTGAATCGAGCTTGCACTTGAGCCGCGTCACCTAGGAGTACCATCGAGTGTGTCCAAAATGATTTCTGAGCCTATGGTACGTTTGGCGCAAACTGTGCAGCTATCCTGCGTCAAGATTAGCACTATCTCCAAATTGAACGAAACGAGTATCCACTTGAGCCTCGTCACCTAGGTGTACCATCGGGAGCGTCCAAAATGATTTCTGAGCCTATGGCACGTTTGGCGCAAACCATGCACCTATCTTGCACCGACACTAACACTATATCCAAATGGACCAAAACGAGAGTGCACATGACCCACGTCACCAAGGAGTTCAATCGGGTGCATCCAAAATGATTTCTGAGCCTATGGTGCGTTTGGCCCAAACCATGCACCTTTCTTGCACCGACACTAACACGTATCTAAACGGAAACGAGATTCCACATGAACCAACTCACCTAGGAGTTACATCGGGTGCGTCCAAAATGATTTCTGAGCCTATGGTACGCTCGGTGCAAAGCGTGCACCTATCTTGCATCAAGATTAGCACTATCTCCAAACGAAATGAAACGAGCATCCATTTCAACGTCGTCACCTAGGAGTTTCATTTGGTGCGTCCAAAATGATTTCTGAGCCTGCAGTACGTTTGACGCACACCGTGCATCCATCTTGTGTCAAGATTAGCACTATCTCCAAACGGACTGAATCGAGCTTACACTTGAGCCCCATCGCCTAGGAGTAGCATCGCTGGTGTGTCTAAAATGATTTCTGAGCCTATGGTATGTTTGGCGCAAACCATGCACCTATCTTGCACTGACACTAGCACTGTCTCCAAACGGACTGAATCGAGCTTGCAGTTGAGCCTCATTACTTAGGAGTGCCATCGGGTGTGTCCAAAAGGATTTCTGAGCCTATGGTACGTTTGGCGCAAACCATGCACCTATCTTGCACCGACACTAACACTTTCTCCACATGGACCGAAACGAGATTCCACATGACCCAAGTCAATAGTTAGATCAGGTGCATCCAAAACGATTTATGAGCCTATGGTACGTTCGACACAAAGCATGCACCTATCTTGCGTCAAGATTAGCACTTTCTCCAAACGGACTGAATTGAGCTTCCACTTGAGCCACGTCACCTAGGAGTACCATCGAGTGTGTCCAAAATGATTTCTGAGCCTATGGTACGTTTGGCGCAAACTGTGCAGCTATCTTGCATCAAGATTAGCACTATCTCCAAATTGAACGAAATTTGTATCCACTTGAGCCTCGTCACCTAGGAGTATCATCGGGTGCGTCCAAAAAGATTTCTGAGCCTATGGCATGTTTGGCACAAACCATGCACCTATCTTGCACTGAAACTAACACTGTCTCCAATTGAACCAAAATGAGATTCCACATCGTCATGTAGGAGTTCCATCGGGTGCGTCCAAAATGATGTCTGAGCCTATGGTACATTCGACGCAAAACCGTGCATCCATCTTGTGTCAAGATTAGCACTATCTACAAACAGATTGAATCTCGCTTAAACTTGAGCCTTGTCACCTAGGAGTATCATTGGGTGCGTCCAAAATGATTTCTGAGATATGGTACGTTTGGCGCAAACCATGCACCTATCTTGCACCGACACTAACACTTTCTCCACATGGACCGAAACGAGATTGCACATGACCCAAGTGACTAATAGTTACATTAGGTGCGTCCAAAACGATTTCTGAGCTTGTGGTACGTTCGACTCAAAGCGTGCATCTATTTTGCGTCAAGGTTAGCACTTTCTCCAAACGGACTGAATCGAGCTTGCACTTGAGCCGCGTCACCTAGGAGTACCATCGAGTGTGTCCAAAATGATTTCTGAGTCTTTGGTACGTTTGGCGCAAACTGTGCAGCTATCTTGCGTTAAGATTAGCACTATCTCCAAATTGAACGAAACGAGTATCCACTTGAGCCTCGTCACCTAGGAGTACTATGGGGTGCGTCCAAAATGATTTCTGTGCCTATGGTATGTTTGGCGCAAACCGTGCACCTAACTTGCACTGACTCTGCCACTACTCCAAATGGATTAAAACGACATTCCACATGACCAATGTCACGTAGGAGATCCATCGGGTGCGTCCAAAAAGATTTCTGAGCCTATGGTACGTTTGGCGCAAACCATGCACCTTTCTTGCACCGACACTAACACTGTATCAAAACGGAAATGAGATTCACATGACCCAACTCACCTAGGACTTACATCGGGTGCGTCCAAAATGATTTCTGAGCCTATAGTACGCTTGGTGCAAAGCGTGCACCTATCTTGCATCAAGATTAGCAATATCTCCAAACGAAATGAAACGAGCATCCAGTTCAACGTCGTCACCTAGGAGTTTCATTTGGTGCGTCCAAAATGATTTCTGAGCCTGCAGTACGTTTGACGCACACCGTGCATCCATCTTGTGTCAAGATTAGCACTATCTCCAAACGGACTGAATCGAGCTTACACTTGAGCCCCATCGCCTAGGAGTACCATCGCTGGTGTGTCTAAAATGATTTCTGAGCCTATGGTATGTTTGGCGCAAACCATGCACCTATCTTGCACTGACACTAGCACTGTCTCCAAACGGACTGAATCGAGCTTGCAGTTGAGCCTCATCACCTAGGAGTGCCATCGGGTGTGTCCAAAAGGATTTCTGAGCCTATGGTATGTTTTGGCACAAACCGTGCACCTATCTTGCACTAACACTAACACTGTCTCCAAATGGACCAAAATGAGATTGCACATGACCCACGTTACCTAGGAGTTCCATCGGGTGTATCCAAAATGATGTCTGAGCCTACGGTACGTTCGACGCAAAACCATGCATCCATCTTGCGTCAAGATTAGTACTATCTCCAAACGGACTGAATCTCGCTTCCACTTGAGCTTCGTCAGCTAGGAATATCATTGGGTGCGTCCAAAATGATTTTTGAGCCTATGGTATGTTTGGTGCAAACCATGCACCTTTCTTGCACCGACACTAACACTTTCTCCACATAGACCGAAACAAGATTCCACATGACCAAAGTCACCTAATAGCTAGATCGGGTGCATCCAAAACGATTTCTAAGCCTATGGTACGTTCGACACAAAGCGTGCACCTATCTTGCGTCAAGATTAGCACTTTCTCCAAACAGACTATATCGAGCTTCAACTTGAGCCACATCACCTAGGAGTACCATCGAGTGTGTCCAAAATGATCTCTGAGCCTATGGTATGTATGGCGTAAACTGTGCAGCTATCTTGCCTCAAGATTAGCACTATCTCCAAATTGAACGAAACGAGTATCCACTTGAGCCTTGTCACCTAGAGTTCCATCAGGTGCGTCCAAAATGATTTCTAAGCCTATGGCACGTTTGGCGCAAACCATGCACCTATCTTGCACCGACACTAACACTATATCCAAATGGACCAAAACGAGATTCCACATGGCCCACGTCACCAAGGAGTCAAAAAGGGTGCGTCCAAAATGATTTCTGAGCCTATGGTGCGTTTGGCCCAAACCATGCACCATTCTTGCACCGACTCTAACACTGTATCTAAACGAAAACGAGATTCCACATGACCCAAGTCACCTAGGAGTTACATCGGGTGCATCCAAAATGATTTCTAAGCCTATGGTACGCTCGGCGCAAAGCGTGCACCTATTTTGCATCAAGATTAGCACTATCTCCAAACGAAATGAAATGAGCATCCACTTCAGCATTGTCACCTAGGAGTTTCATTGGGTGTGTCCAAAATGATTTCTGAGCCTACGGTACGTTCGACGCACACCATGCATCCATCTTGTGTCAAGATTAGCACTATCTCCAAGCGGACTAAATCGAGCTTACACTTGAGCCCCATCGCCTCAGAGTACCATCGTGGGTGCGTCCAAAATGATTTCTGAGCCTATGGTATGTTTGGCAGAAACAATGCACCCATCTTGCACTGACACTAGTGCTGTCTCCAAATGGACTGAATCGAGCTTGCAGTTGAGCCTTGTCACCAAGGAGTGCCATCGGGTGTGTCCAAAACGATTTATGAGCCTATGGTTTATTTTGGCGCAAACTGTGCACGTATCTTGAACCAAGATTAGCACTATCTTGAAATGGAACGAAACGAGTATCCACTTGAGCCTCATCACCTAGGAGTACCATCGGGTGCGTCTAAAAGGATTTCCGAGCCTATAGCATGTTTGGCGCAAACCATGCACCAATCTTGCACTGACACTAACACTGTATCCAAATGGACCGACGTCACCAAAGAGTTCCATCGGGTGCGTCCAAAATAATTTCTGAGCCTCTGGTACATTAAGACCAAACCATGCACCTATCTTGCACCCACACTAACACTGTATTCAAACGGACCAAAACGAGATTCACATGACCCCAGTCACCTAGGACTTACATCGAGTGCATCCAAAACGATTTCTTAGCCTATCGTACGCTCGGCACAAAGGGTGCACCTATCTTGCGTCAAGACTAGCACTATCTCCAAACAGAATGAAATGAGCATCCACTTGAGCCTCGTCACATACGAGTTCCATCAGGTGCGTCCAAAATGATGTCTGAGCCTGCGGTACGTTCGACGTAAAACCGTGCATCCATCTTCCGTCAAGATTAGCACTATCTCCAAACGGACTGAATCTCGCTTCCACTTGAGCCTCGTCACCTAGGAGTATCATTGGGTGCGTCCAAAATGATTTCTGAGCCTATGGTACGTTTGGCGCAAACCATGCACCTATCTTGCACCGACACTAACACTTTCTCCACATGGACCGAAACGAGATTCCACATGACCCAAGTCACCTAATAGTTAGATCAGGTGCATCCAAAATGATTTCTGAGCCTATGATATGTTCGACAGAAAGCATGCACCTATCTTGCTTCAAGATTAGCACTTTCTCCAAACGGACTGAATCGAGCTTGCACTTGAGCCGCGTCACCAAGGAGTACCATCGAGTGTGTCCAAAATGATTTCTGAACCTATGGTACGTTTGGCGCAAACTGTGCAGATATCTTGTGTCAAGATTAGCACAATCTCCAAATTGAACGAAACGAGTATCCACTTGAGCCTCGTCACCTAGGAGTACCATCGGGTGCGTCCAAAATGATTTCTGAGCCTATGGCACGTTTGGCGCAAACCATGCACCTATCTTGCACCGACACTAACACTATATCCAAATGGACCAAAACGAGAGTGCACATGACCCACGTCACCAAGGAGTTCAATCGGGTGCATCCAAAATGATTTCTGAGCCTATGGTGCGTTTGGCCCAAACCATGCACCTTTCTTGCACCGACACTAACACGTATCTAAACGGAAACGAGATTCCACATGACCCAACTCACCTAGGAGTTACATCGGGTGCATCCAAAATGATTTCTGAGCCTATGGTACGCTCGGTGCAAAGCGTGCACCTATCTTGCATCAAGATTAGCACTATCTCCAAACGAAATGAAACGAGCATCCACTTCAACGTCGTCACCTAGGAGTTTCATTTGGTGCGTCCAAAATGATTTCTGAGCCTGCAGTATGTTTGACGCACACCGTGCATCCATCTTGTGTCAAGATTAGCACTATCTCCAAACGGACTGAATCAAGCTTACACTTGAGCCCCATCGCCTAGGAGTACCATCGCTGGTGTGTCCAAAATGATTTCTGAGCCTATGGTATGTTTGGCGCAAACCATGCACCTATCTTGCACTGACACTAGCACTGTCTCCAAACGGACTGAATCGAGCTTGCAGTTGAGCCTCATCACCTAGGAGTGCCATCGGGTGTGTCCAAAAGGATTTCTGAGCCTATGGTATGTTTTGGCACAAACCGTGCACCTATCTTGCACTAACACTAACACTGTCTCCAAATGGACCAAAATGAGATTGCACATGACCCACGTTACCTAGGAGTTCCATCGGGTGTATCCAAAATGATGTCTGAGCCTACGGTACGTTCGACGCAAAACCGTGCATCCATCTTGCGTCAAGATTAGTACTATCTCCAAACGGACTGAATCTCGCTTCCACTTGAGCTTCGTCAGCTAGGAATATCATTGGGTGCGTCCAAAATGATTTCTGAGCCTATGGTATGTTTGGTGCAAACCATGCACCTTTCTTGCACCGACACTAACACTTTCTCCACATAGACCGAAACAAGATTCCACATGACCAAAGTCACCTAATAGCTAGATCGGGTGCATCCAAAATGATTTCTAAGCCTATGGTACGTTCGACACAAAGCGTGCACCTATCTTGCGTTAAGATTAGCACTTTCTCCAAACAGACTATATCGAGCTTCAACTTGAGCCACATCACCTAGGAGTACCATCGAGTGTGTCCAAAATGATCTCTGAGCCTATGGTATGTATGGCGTAAACTGTGCAGCTATCTTGCCTCAAGATTAGCACTATCTCCAAATTGAACGAAACGAGTATCCACTTGAGCCTTGTCACCTAGAGTTCCATCAGGTGCGTCCAAAATGATTTCTGAGCCTATGGCACGTTTGGCGCAAACCATGCACCTATCTTGCACCGACACTAACACTATATCCAAATGGACCAAAACGAGATTCCACATGACCCACGTCACCAAGGAGTCAAAAAGGGTGCGTCCAAAATGATTTCTGAGCCTATGGTGCGTTTGGCCCAAACCATGCACCATTCTTGCACCGACTCTAACACTGTATCTAAACGAAAACGAGATTCCACATGACCCAAGTCACCTAGGAGTTACATCGGGTGCATCCAAAATGATTTCTAAGCCTATGGTACGCTCGGCGCAAAGCGTGCACCTATTTTGCATCAAGATTAGCACTATCTCCAAACGAAATGAAACGAGCATCCACTTCAGCATCGTCACCTAGGAGTTTCATTGGGTGTGTCCAAAATGATTTCTGAGCCTACGGTACGTTCGACGCACACCATGCATCCATCTTGTGTCAAGATTAGCACTATCTCCAAGCGGACTAAATCGAGCTTACACTTGAGCCCCATCGCCTCAGAGTACCATCGTGGGTGCGTCCAAAATGATTTCTGAGCCTATGGTATGTTTGGCAGAAACAATGCACCCATCTTGCACTGACACTAGTGCTGTCTCCAAATGGACTGAATCGAGCTTGCAGTTGAGCCTTGTCACCAAGGAGTGCCATCGGGTGTGTCCAAAACGATTTATGAGCCTATGGTTTATTTTGGCGCAAACTGTGCACATATCTTGAACCAAGATTAGCACTATCTCGAAATGGAACGAAATGAGTATCCACTTGAGCCTCATCACCTAGGAGTACCATCGGGTGCGTCTAAAAGGATTTCTGAGCCTATAGCATGTTTGGCGCAAACCATGCACCAATCTTGCACTGACACTAACACTGTATCCAAATGGACCCAAACGAGATTCCACATGACCCACGTCACCAAAGAGTTCCATCGGGTGCGTCCAAAATAATTTCTGAGCCTATGGTACATTAGGCCCAAACCATACACCTATCTTGCACCGACACTAACACTGTCTTCAAACGGACCAAAACGAGATTCACATGACCCGAGTCACCTAGGACTTACATCGGTTGCGTCCAAAACGATTTCTTAGCTTATGGTACGCTCGGCACAAAGCGTGCACCTATCTTACGTCAAGATTAGCACTATCTCCAAACGGAATGAAACGAGCATCCACTTGAGCCTCGTCACATACGAGTACCATCGGGTGCATCCAAAATGATTTCTGAGCTTATGGTACGTTTGGCGCAAACCGTGCACCTATCTTGCACTGACACTAGCTCTGTCTCCAAACGGACTGAATCGAGCTTGCAGTTGAGCCTCGTGACCTAGGAGTACCATCGGGTGTGTATGAAACGATTTCTGAGCCGATGGTATGTTTGGCGCAAACCGTGCACCTATCTTGCACTAACACTAACACTGTCTCCAAATGGACCAAAACGAGATTCCACATCACCCACGTCACCTAGGAGTTCCATCGGGTGTGTCCGAAATGATGTCTGAGCCTACGGTACATTCGATGCAAAATCGTGCATCCATCCTTAGGTACCAGATGGAACTCCTTAGCGATGTGGGTCATGTGGAATCTCATTTCAGTCCATTTGGATATAGTGTTTGTGTCTGTGCAAGATGGGTGCATGGTTTACGCTAAATGTACCATAGGATCAAAAATCATTTTGGATGGACCCAATGGTACTTCTAGGTGACGAGGCTCAAGTGGAAGCTCGATTCAGTCCGTTTAGAGATAGTGTTAAACTTGACACAACATAGGTGCACGTTTTGCGCTGAACATACCATAGGCTCAGAAATTGTTTTGGACAAACCCGATGGTAAACCTAGGGGACGAGACTCAAGTGGAAGCTCGATTCGGTCCGCTTGAAGATAGTGCTAACCTTCACTCAAGATAGGTGCACGGTTTGCCTGAACGTAACGTAGGCTCATAAATCATTTTCGATGCACCCGATGGAACTACTTGGTGACGTGGGTCATGTGGAATCTCGTTTTGGTCCATTTGGATACAGTGTTCGCGTTAGTGCAAGATAGGTGCATGGTTTGAGGCAAATGTACCATAGGCTCAGAAATCATTTTGGATGGACCTAATGGTACTTCTAGGTGACGAGGCTCAAGTGGAAGTTCGATTCAGTACGTTTGGAGATAGTGTTAATCTTGACGCAAGATAGGTGCACAGTTTGCGCCGAACATATCATAGGCTCAGAAATCGTTTTGGACAAACCCGATGGTACTCCATGGGGACAAAGCTCAAGTGGAAACTCGATTCAGTCCGCTTGGAGATAGTGCTAACCTTGACTCAAGATAGGTGCACGATTTGTCCGAACGTACCATAGGCTCAGAAATCGTTTTGGATGCACCAGATGGAACTCCTTAGTGATGTGGGTCATGTGGAATCTCATTTCGGTCCGTTTGGATATAGTGTTTATGTCGGTGCAAGATAGGTGTATGGTTGCGCTAAATGTACCATAGGCTCCGAAATCATATTGGATGGACCCAATGGTACATCTAGGTGACGAGACTCAAGTGGAAGTTTGATTCAGTCCGTTAGAGATAGTGTTAAACTTGACACAAGATAGGTGCATGTTTTGCGCTGAACATACCATAAGCTCAGAAATCGTTTTGGACGTACCCGATGTAACTCCTAGGCGACTTGGGTGATGTGGAATCTCATTTCGGTCCGTTTGGAGACAGTGTTAGTGCTAGTGCAAGATAGGTGCACGGTTTGTGCCAAATGTACCATAGGCTCAGAAATCATTTTGGACGCACCCAAAGATCCTCCTTTGTGATAAGGCTCAAGTGGAAGCTCGATTCAGTCCGTTTGGAGATAGTGCTAATCTTGACGCAAGATAGGTGCACGATTTACGCCGAACATAACACAGGCTTAGAAATCATTTCAGTCACACCCGATGCAACACGTAGGTGAAATGGGTCCTATGGAATCTTGTTTTGGTCCGTTGGAGACGATGTTAGCGTCGGTGCAAGATAGTTGCACGGTTTGCGCCAAACATACCATAGGTTCAGAAATCATTTTGGACAAACCCAGTGTTACTTCTAGGTGACCAGGCTCAAGTGGAAGCTCGATTACGTCTGTTTGGAGATAGTGCTAATCTTGACATAAGATAGGTGCATGCTTTGCGCCGAACATACCATGGGCTTAGAAATCGTTTTGGACGCACCCAATGGAATTCCTAGGTGACGTTGGTCATGTAGAATTTTGTTTCGGTCCGTTTGGAGACAGTGTTAGTGTCGGTGCAAGATAGGTGCATGGTTTGCGCCAAACGTAGCATTGGCTTAGAAATCCTTTTGGACGGACCCAATGGTACTCCTTGGGGATGAGGCTCAAGTGGATGCTCGTTTCATTCCATTTGGAGATAGTGCTAATCTTGACGCTAGATAGTTACACGGTTTGCGCCAAACGTACCATAGGATTAGAAATCGTTTTGGACGAACCCAATGTAACTCCTAGACGACTTGTGTCGTGTGGAATCTCGTTTCGGGCCGTTTGGAGACTGTGTTAGTGTCGGTGCAAGATAGGTGCACGGTTTGCGCCAAACGTATGATAGGCTCAAAAATTGTGTTGGACAAACCCGATAGTACTCCTAGGGGACGAGACTCAAGTGGAACCTCGATTCAGTCCGCTTTGAGATAGTGCTAACCTTCACTCAAGATAGGTGCACGGTTTGCCCGAACGTACCATAGGCTCAGAAATCGTTTTGGACGCACTAGATGGAACTCCTTAGCGATGTGGGTCATGTGGAATCTCATTTCTGTCCATTTGGATAGTGTTTGTGTCTATGCAAGATAGGTGCATGGTTTGCGCTAAATGTACCATAGGCTCAAAAATCATTTTGGATGGACCCAATGGTACTTCTAGGTGACGAGGCTCAAGTGGAAGCTTGATTCAGTCCATTTAGAGATAGTGTTAAACTTGACACAACATAGGTGCACGTTTTGCGCTGAACATACCATAGGCTCAGAAATTGTTTTGGACAAACCCGATGGTACTCCTATGGGACGAGACTCAAGTGGAAGCTCGATTCAGTCATCTTGGAGATAGTGCTAACCTTCACTCAAGATAGGTGCACGGTTTGCCCGAACGTAACGTAGGCTCAGAAATCGTTTTCGATGCACCCGATGGAACTACTTGGTGACGTGGGTCATGTGGAATCTCGTTTTGGTCCATTTGGATACAGTGTTCGCATTGGTGCAAGATAGGTGCATGGTTTGCGCCAAACGTACCATAGGCTCAGAAATCATTTTGGATGGACCCAATGGTACTTCTAGGTGACGAGGCTCAAGTGGAAGTTCGATTCAGTACGTTTGGAGATAGTGTTAATCTTGACGCAAGATAGGTGCACAGTTTGCGCCGAACATATCATAGGCTCAAAAATTGTTTTGGACAAACCCGATGGTTCTCCTAGGGGACGAAGCTCAAGTGGAAACTCGATTCAGTCCGCTTGGAGATAGTGCTAACCTTGACTCAAGATAGGTGCACGGTTTGCCCGAACGTACCATAGGATCAGAAATCATTTTGGACGCACCAGATGGAACTCCTTAGTGATGTGGGTCATGTGGAATCTCATTTCAGTCCATTTGGATATAGTATTTGTGTCGGTGCAAGATAGGTGCATGGTTTGCGCTAAATGTACCATAGGCTCAGAAATCATTTTGGATGGACCCAATGGTACTTCTAGGTGACGAGGCTCAAGTGGAAGTTCGATTGAGTCTATTTACAGATAGTTGCACGTTTTGCGCTAAACATACCATAGGCTCAGAAATAATTTTGGATGTACCTGATGTAACTCCTAGGCGACTTGGGTCATGTGGAATCTCATTTTGGTCCGTTTGGAGACAGTGTTAGTGCCGGTGCAAGATAGGTGCACGGTTTGTGCCAAACGTACCATAGGCTCAGAAGTCATTTTAAACGCACCCAAATATCCTCCTTTGTGATAAGGCACAAGTGGAAGCTCGATTCAGTCCGTTTGGAGATAGTGCTAATCTTGACG
The DNA here is from genome assembly GCA_022457205.1 of Saccharum spontaneum. Taxonomy (NCBI): domain Eukaryota; kingdom Viridiplantae; phylum Streptophyta; class Magnoliopsida; order Poales; family Poaceae; genus Saccharum; species Saccharum spontaneum. The sequence goes on along the minus strand of CM039581.1, from coordinate 47,692,480 downwards.
CAAGATAGGTGCACGATTTACGCCGAACATAACATAGGCTTATAAATCATTTCGGTCACACCCGATGGAACACGTAGGTGACGTGGGTCCTATGGAATCTTGTTTTGGTCCGTTGGAGATGATGTTTGCGTCGGTGCAAGATAGTTGCACGGTTTGTGCCAAACATACCATAGGTTTAGAAATCGTTTTGGACGCAGCTAGTTATACTTCTAGGTGACGAGGCTCAATTGGAAGCTCGATTCCGTCCGTTTGAAGATAGTGCTAATCTTGACATAAGATAGGTGCATCTTTGCGCCGAACATACCAGGGGCATAGAAATCATTTTGGACGCACCCAATGGAATTCCTAGGTGACGTGGGTCATGTGGAATTTCATTTCAGTCTGTTTGGAGACAGTGTTAGTGTCGGTGCAAGATAGGTGCATGTTTTGCGCTGAGCATACCATAGGCTCAGAAATTGTTTTGGACAAACCCGATGGTGCTCCTAGGGGACGAGACTCAAGTGGAAGCTCGATTCAGTCCGCTTGGAGATAGTGCTAACCTTCACTCAAGATAGGTGCACGGTTTGCCCAAACGTAACGTAGGCTCAGAAATCGTTTTCGACGCACCTGATGGAACTTCTTGGTGACGTGGGTCATGTGGAATCTTGTTTCGGTCCATTTGGATACAGTGTTCGCGTTGGTGCATGGTTTGCGCCAAACGTACCATAGGCTCAAAAATCATTTTGGATGGACCCAATGGTACTTCTAGGTGACGAGGCTCAAGTGGAAGTTCGATTTCATACGTTTGGAGATAGTGTTAATATTGATGCAAGATAGGTGCACCATTTGCACCGAACATATCATAGGCTCAGAAATCGTTTTGGACAAACCCAATGGTACTCCTAGGGGACGAAGCTCAAGTGGAAACTTGAGTCAGTCCGCTTGGAGATATTGCTAACCTTGACTCAAGATAGGTGCATGGTTTGCTCGAACGTACCATAGGCTTAGAAATTGTTTTGGACGCACCAGATGGAACTCCTTAGTGATGTGGGTCATGCAGAACCTCATTTCGGTCCATTTGGATATAATGTTTGTGTCGGTGCAAGATAGGTGCATGGTTTGCGCTAAATGTACCATAGGCTCATAAATCATTTTGGATGGACCCAATGGTACTTCTAGGTGACGAGGCTCAAGTGGAAGTTTGATTCAGTCCGTTTACAGATAGTGTTAAACTTGACACAAGATAGGTGCACGTTTTGTGCTGAACATACCATAGGCTCAGAAATCGTTTTGGACGTACCCGATGTAACTCCTAGGCGACTTGGGTCATGTGGAATCTCATTTCGGTCCGTTTGGAGACAGTGTTAGTGCCGGTGCAAGATAGGTGCACGGTTTGTGCCAAACGTACCATATGCTCAGAAATCATTTTGGACGCACCCAAAGATCCTCCTTTGTGATAAGGCTCAAGTGGAAGCTCGATTCAGTCCGTTTGGAGATAGTGCTAATCTTGACGCAAGATAGGTGCACGATTTACGCCGAACATAACATAGGCTTAGAAATCATTTCGGTCACACCCGATGGAACACGTAGGTGACTCGGGTCTTGTGGAATCTTGTTTTGGTCCGTTAGAGACGATGTTAGTGTCGGTGCAAGATAGTTGCACGGTTTGCGCCAAACATACCACAGGTTCAGAAATCGTTTTGGACGCACCCAGTGATACTTCTAGGTAACGAGGCTCAAGTGGAAGCTCGATTCAGTCCGTTTGGAGATAGTGCTAATCTTGACATAAGATAGTTGCATGCTTTGTGCCGAACATACCATGGGCTTAGAAATCAATTTGGATGCACCCAATGGAATTCCTAGGTGACGTTGGTCATGTAGAATTTTGTTTCGGTCCATTTGGAGACAGTGTTAGTGTCGGTGCAAGATAGGTGCATGGTTTGCGCCAAACGTAGCATTGGCTTAGAAATCCTTTTGGACGGACCCAATGGTACTCCTTGGGGATGAGGCTCAAGTGGATGCTCGTTTCATTCCATTTGGAGATAGTGCTAATCTTGACGCTAGATAGTTACACGGTTTGTGCCAAACGTACCATAGGATTAGAAATCGTTTTGGACGAACCCAATGTAACTCCTAGACGACTTGTGTCGTGTGGAATCTCGTTTCGGGCCGTTTGGAGACTGTGTTAGTGTCGGTGCAAGATAGGTGCACGGTTTGCGCCAAACGTATGATAGGCTCAAAAATTGTGTTGGATAAACCCGATAGTACTCCTAGGGGACGAGACTCAAGAGGAACCTCGATTCAGTCCGCTTTGAGATAGTGCTAACCTTCACTCAAGATAGGTGCACGGCTTGCCCGAACGTACCATAGGCTCAGAAATCATTTTGGACGCACTAGATGGAACTCCTTAGCGATGTGGGTCATGTGGAATCTCATTTCTGTCCATTTGGATAGTGTTTGTGTCTGTGCAAGATAGGTGCATGGTTTGCGCTAAATGTACCATAGGCTCAAAAATCATTTTGGATGGACCCAATGGTACTTCTAGGTGACGAGGCTCAAGTGGAAGCTTGATTCAGTCCGTTTAGAGATAGTGTTAAACTTGACACAACATAGGTGCACGTTTTGCGCTGAACATACCATAGGCTCAGAAATTGTTTTGGACAAACCCGATGGTACTCCTATGGGACGAGACTCAAGTGGAAGCTCGATTCAGTCATCTTGGAGATAGTGCTAACCTTCACTCAAGATAGGTGCACGGTTTGCCCGAACGTAACGTAGGCTCAGAAATCGTTTTCGATGCACCCGATGGAACTACTTGGTGACGTGGGTCATGTGGAATCTCGTTTTGGTCCATTTGGATACAGTGTTCGCATTGGTGCAAGATAGGTGCATGGTTTGCGCCAAACGTACCATAGGCTCAGAAATCATTTTGGATGGACCCAATGGTACTTCTAGGTGACGAGGCTCAAGTGGAAGTTCGATTCAGTACGTTTGGAGATAGTGTTAATCTTGACACAAGATAGGTGCACAGTTTGCGCCGAACATATCATAGGCTCAAAAATTGTTTTGGACAAACCCGATGGTTCTCCTAGGGGACGAAGCTCAAGTGGAAACTCGATTCAGTCCGCTTGGAGATAGTGCTAACCTTGACTCAAGATAGGTGCACGGTTTGCCCGAACATACCATAGGATCAGAAATCATTTTGGACGCACCAGATGGAACTCCTTAGTGATGTGGGTCATGTGGAATCTCATTTCAGTCCATTTGGATATAGTATTTGTGTCGGTGCAAGATAGGTGCATGGTTTGCGCTAAATGTACCATAGGCTCAGAAAATCATTTTGGATGGACCCAATGGTACTTCTAGGTGACGAGGCTCAAGTGGAAGTTCGATTGAGTCTATTTACAGATAGTTGCACGTTTTGCGCTAAACATACCATAGGCTCAGAAATAATTTTGGATGTACCTGATGTAACTCCTAGGCGACTTGGGTCATGTGGAATCTCATTTTGGTCCGTTTGGAGATAGTGTTAGTGCCGGTGCAAGATAGGTGCACGGTTTGTGCCAAACGTACCATAGGCTCAGAAGTCATTTTAAACGCACCCAAATATCCTCCTTTGTGATAAGGCACAAGTGGAAGCTCGATTCAGTCCGTTTGGAGATAGTGCTAATCTTGACGCAAGATAGGTGCACGATTTACGCCGAACATAACATAGGCTTATAAATCATTTCGGTCACACCCGATGGAACACGTAGGTGACGTGGGTCCTATGGAATCTTGTTTTGGTCCGTTGGAGACGATGTTAGCGTCGGTGCAAGATAGTTGCACGGTTTGTGCCAAACATACCATAGGTTTAGAAATCGTTTTGGACGCAGCTAGTTATACTTCTAGGTGACGAGGCTCAAGTGGAAGCTCGATTCCGTCCGTTTGAAGATAGTGCTAATCTTGACATAAGATAGGTGCATCTTTGCGCCGAACATACCAGGGGCATAGAAATCATTTTGGACGCACCCAATGGAATTCCTTGGTGACGTGGGTCATGTGGAATTTCATTTCAGTCTGTTTGGAGACAATGTTAGTGTCGGTGCAAGATAGGTGCATGGTTTGCGCCAAACGTAGCATTGGCTTAGAAATCATTTTGGACGGACCCAATGGTACTCCTTGAGGATGAGGCTCAAGTGGATGCTCGATTCATTCCGATTGGAGATAATGCCAATCTTGACGCTAGATAGTTACACGGTTTGCGCCAAACATACCACATGATTAGAAATCATTTTGGACGCACTTGATGGAACACCTATGTTATGTGGGTCTTGTGCAATCATTTTGGTCCATTTGGAGACATTGTTAATGTTGGTGCAATATAGTTGCACGGTTTGCGTGAAACATACCATAGGTTCAGAAATCGTTTTGAATGCACCCAGCGATACTTCTAGGTGACGAGGCTCAAATGGAAGCTTGATTTAGTCCATTTGGAGATAGTGCTAATCTTGACACAAGATAGGTGCATGCTTTGCGTCGGATGTACCATAGGCTCAGAAATTGTTTTGGACGAACCCCATGTAACTCCTAGACGACTTGGGTCATGTGGAATCTCGTTTCGGGCCGTTTGGAGACCGTGTTAGTGTCGGTGCAAGATAGGTGTACAGTTTGCGCCAAACATATCATAGGCTCAGAAATTGTGTTGGACAAACCCGATGGTACTCCTAGGGGACGAGACTCAAGTGGGACCTCAATTCAGTCCGCTTTGAGATAGTTCTAACCTTCACTCAAGATAGGTGCACGGTTTGCCCGAACGTACCATAGGCTTAGAAATCATTTTGGACGCACCAGATGGAACTCCTTAGCGATGTGGGTCATGTGGAATCTCATTTCAGTCCATTTGGATATAGTGTTTGTGTCTGTGCAAGATAGGTGCATGGTTTGCGCTAAATGTACCATAGGCTCAGAAATCATTTTGGATGAACCCAATGGTACTTATAGGTGACGAGGCTCAAGCGGAAGCTCGATTTAGTCCGTTTAGAGATAGTGTTAAACTTGACACAAGATAGGTGCATGTTTTGCGCTGAGCATACCATAGGCTCAGAAATTGTTTTGGACAAACCCGATGGTGCTCCTAGGGGACGAGACTCAAGTGGAAGCTCGATTCAGTCCGCTTGGAGATAGTGCTAACCTTCACTCAAGATAGGTGCACGGTTTGCCCAAACGTAACGTAGGCTCAGAAATCGTTTTCGACGCACCTGATGGAACTTCTTGGTGACGTGGGTCATGTGGAATCTTGTTTCGGTCCATTTGGATACAGTGTTCGCATTGGTGCATGGTTTGCGCCAAACGTACCATAGGCTCAAAAATCATTTTGGATGGACCCAATGGTACTTCTAGGTGACGAGGCTCAAGTGGAAGTTCGATTTCATACGTTTGGAGATAGTGTTAATATTGATGCAAGATAGGTGCACCATTTGCACCGAACATATCATAGGCTCAGAAATCGTTTTGGACAAACCCAATGGTACTCCTAGGGGACGAAGCTCAAGTGGAAACTTGAGTCAGTCCGCTTGGAGATATTGCTAACCTTGACTCAAGATAGGTGCATGGTTTGCTCGAACGTACCATAGGCTTAGAAATTGTTTTGGACGCACCAGATGGAACTCCTTAGTGATGTGGGTCATGCAGAACCTCATTTCGGTCCATTTGGATATAATGTTTGTGTCGGTGCAAGATAGGTGCATGGTTTGCGCTAAATGTACCATAGGCTCATAAATCATTTTGGATGGACCCAATGGTACTTCTAGGTGACGAGGCTCAAGTGGAAGTTCGATTCAGTCCGTTTACAGATTGTGTTAAACTTGACACAAGATAGGTGCACGTTTTGTGCTGAACATACCATAGGCTCAGAAATCGTTTTGGACGTACCCGATGTAACTCCTAGGCGACTTGGGTCATGTGGAATCTCATTTCGGTCCGTTTGGAGACAGTGTTAGTGCCGGTGCAAGATAGGTGCACGGTTTGTGCCAAACGTACCATATGCTCAGAAATCATTTTGGACGCACCCAAAGATCCTCCTTTGTGATAAGGCTCAAGTGGAAGCTCGATTCAGTCCGTTTGGAGATTGTGCTAATCTTGACGCAAGATAGGTGCACGATTTACGCCGAACATAACATAGGCTTAGAAATCATTTCGGTCACACCCGATGGAACACGTAGGTGACTCGGGTCTTGTGGAATCTTGTTTTGGTCCGTTAGAGACGATGTTAGTGTCGGTGCAAGATAGTTGCACGGTTTGCGCCAAACATACCACAGGTTCAGAAATCGTTTTGGACGCACCCAGTGATACTTCTAGGTAACGAGGCTCAAGTGGAAGCTCGATTCAGTCTGTTTGGAGATAGTGCTAATCTTGACATAAGATAGTTGCATGCTTTGCGCCGAACATACCATGGGCTTAGAAATCAATTTGGATGCACCCAATGGAATTCCTAGGTGACGTGGGTCATGTGGAATTTCGTTTCGGTCCGTTTGGAGACAGTGTTAGTGTCAGTGCAAGATAGGTGCACGGTTTGCGCCAAACGTATCATAGGCTCAGAAATTGTGTTGGACAAACCCGATGGTACTCCTAGGGGACAAGACTCAAGTGGAAGCTCGATTCAGTCCGCTTTGAGATAGTGCTAACCTTCACTCAAGATATGTGACGGTTTGCCCAAACATAACGTAGGCTCAGAAATCGTTTTCGACGCACCCGATGGAACTATTTGGTGACGTGGGTCATGTGGAATTTTGTTTCGGTCCATTTGGATACAGTGTTAGTGTTGGTGCAAGATAGGTGCATGGTTTGCGCCAAACGTACCATAGGCTCAGAAATCATTTTGGATGGTCCCAATGGTACTTCTAGGTGACGAGGCTTAAGTGGAAGTTCGATTCAGTCCGTTAGAGATAGTGTTAAACTTGACACAAGATAGGTGCATGTTTTGCACTGAACATACCATAAGCTCAGAAATCGTTTTGGACGTACCCGATGTAACTCCTAGGCGACTTGGGTCATGTGGAATCTCATTTTGGTCCGTTTGGAGACAGTGTTAGTGCCAGTGCAAGATAGGTGCACGGTTTGTGCCAAACGTACCATAGGCTCAGAAATCATTTTGGATGCACCCAAAGATCCTCCTTTGTGATAAGGTTCAAGTGGAAGCTCGATTCAGTCCGTTTGGAGATAGTGCTAATCTTGACGCAAGATAGGTGCACGATTTACGCCGAACATAACACAGGCTTAGAAATCATTTCGGTCACACCCGATGCAACACGTAGGTGACATGGGTCCTATGGAATCTTGTTTTGGTCCGTTGGAGACGATGTTAGCGTCGGTGCAAGATAGTTGCACGGTTTGCGCCAAACATACCATAGGTTCAGAAATCATTTTGGACACACCCAGTGATACTTCTAGGTGACGAGGCTCAAGTGGAAGCTCGATTCCGTCCGTTTGGAGATAGTGCTAATCTTGACATAAGATAGGTGCATGCTTTGCGCCGAACATACCATGGGCTTAGAAATCGTTTTGGATGCACCCAATGGAATTCCTAGGTGACGTGGGTCATGTAGAATTTCGTTTCGGTCCGTTTGGAGACAGTGTGTAACACCCCAGAATCCACAGACATCCTAGGATGCCACTAAACATCACAAAACCCACAGCCGCACATAACCAACAAAGATTTGGCAGCACCTCCCTTGTATTTAAAAAACAATGCAGAAGCAAGATATATATAATAACCGGAAGCACCAAACTAACATTAACAAAATCCTAACACAAAAAAATGAGATGCTCCAACATAAATAAGCTTAACATCCACAGTTTAAACATTTCCTCCCAATTATGTCTAAGGAACATAACCAAATTATTATGAATTAAACATGAAGCCTCTAACGGAGTGTGTGACGTGCAACTAATCCCCTTCCCTTCCAAGCAAGCATCAAGTACCTGGATTGAGTAAAGCAAGGGTGAGATGAAACATCTCAGCAAGCAAACTTGTTTTGACTGGCTATTTAAACCACAAGTGGAATTAAACATAAATTTAACACGGAGTTTCCACTTGACATGGTATAAAAAAAATGAGACTTCCATTTAAAAACATAGCCAGATGATAGAGCTTCATAACAATATGGATAGACCACTTCAATAATATACTTCATGAATGCAATGCAAAATGACTCCTGCCTGCACACCCAACAAGGTGTGGAGCTGCATCCCATGATGCTGTACCGGTACGGTCGTGACCATAGGTCAACGACATAACTTCCAATGCAAATGAATGATGCAATGCGCTTGGCATGCTGCAATAAAATTAATATACACCGCCAATAATACTTCAACTTCATCTTCAGGGTTGTGGGCTAGCCACATATAGCAATGTGGAATAGTACATCACCATGAATAAATAAATAAGACCACATTCACATAAGGTTGAATAAACCAAGTTCACAAGTCATGAATAATAGTGGTGTGACATTATTATAGACATTAAACTGTAGGTGATGAAAATAACAAGCCAAAACGGTAGCAAACCACCGCTACATTTACTTGCCTCTTTACCGAAGGAGATCAAAAGCACTAGCGATGTTCCGAAGTGCTACCACCTGATGACAAGCAATACTCAGTACAAACACAAACATACCAGCAAGAACAACAACAAATACACACTAGAGCGCCCTCAAACCCGACGCTAAAGCATCTACCGTTTAGCCTACAGTTCTTAATAGCAGCACTAATTATTCTCTTTTTCATAGACTTTAGACCACACACCCAAAAATTGCCAAAGTTCACCAGATTATGTAAAACTCCCTTAGTTATAACATTTGTATTGCAAAGTTTTGCATAAGATGCCTGCAATATGGCGTAATTAACCATTGAACTTCACTGAATATTTCTGTCGACTAGAACAGAACATCAAACTTCAAAAATTCATAACTGGAGATATACTAGCTCACAAATTATACTCTTTACCAATATGGAAAGCTTAACAAAATTCTTACAACTTTTGTTCATATCAAAAGATCTAATTATTTCATTTAAATGGCCAAAATCTGCTTAGATCTAAAACTGTCCAGATTTTTGGCAGAACGATTGCATCACAAATAATGAAGTATAACTCTCAAAATACTTCTGATAAAATCGTGAAATTTTACAAGATAATAGATCTGAAATCCCTCTACAACTTTCCTATTATCAAGTTTCACTGGAAAAATCGTCTTTATTGCCTAAACAGAACAAACAGCGGCAGCACTCGATCTACAGCGCAGCAGAACCTTAGATCGGCATTCAGATGGAGATCCTCCCTATAAAACCAATATGCCCCATGACTACAGGCCATCTAAAACTCAATTAAACAAAGGGAAAGGCAGATTCCTCACCTTGGCTATACCCTAAACCTTGGGCAGCGAGATAGAGATGGGGGAAAGCCGATCTACGCCGATGATATACCTCGTGTTGAACCTGTCCTCCTTCTCAATCTGTTTTCTCCTTTTCCCTTGTAATTTTTGCTGTGTAGGAGGTGTTAAGGAAGGAGAGGGATCTGTGGGGAAGAGGAGGGGGCGTCCTGGAGGTCGAACAAAGGGAATGGGGAAAGGGAAAACATGTTTTCCTGCTGCACACTTCCTCTCTATATGGTTTAGGTGATAGGGACAAGTTGGGCTTGAGATGGGCTGCCACATAGCCTGGCCTAAGTTTACTTGGACCCCTCTAAAGCTATTTTTCCTTTAATTTTGTTTCTTCTATTGGGTATTGCAATTTTTGTTTTGGGGCATTACACAGTGTTAGTGTCGGTGCAAGATAGGTGCTTGGTTTGTGCCAAACGTAGCATTGGCTTAGAAATCATTTTGGACGGACCCAATGGTACTCCTTGGGGATGAGGCTCAAGTGGATGCTTGTTTCATTCCGTTTGGAGATTGTGCTAATCTTGACGCTAGATAGTTACACGGTTTGCGCCAAAGTACCACAGGATTAGAAATCGTTTTGGACGTACCCGATGTAACTCCTAGACGACTTGTGTCGTGTGGAATCTCGTTTCGGGCCGTTTGGAGACCGTGTTATTGTCAGTGCAAGATAGGTGCACGGTTTGCACCAAACGTATCATAGGCTCAAAAATTGTGTTGGACAAACCCGATGGTACTCCTAGGGGACGAGACTCAAGTGGAACCTCGATTCGGTCCGCTTTGAGATAGTGCTAACCTTCACTCAAGATAGGTGCACGGTTTGCCCAAATGTACCATAGGCTCAGAAATCATTTTGGACGCACTAGATGGAACTCCTTAGCGATGTGGGTCATGTGGAATCTCATTTCAGTCCATTTGGATATAGTGTTTGTGTCTGTGCAAGATAGGTGCATGGTTTGCGCTAAATGTAGCATAGGCTCAAAAATCATTTTGGATGGACCCAATGGTACTTCTAGGTGATGAGGCTCAAGTGGAAGCTTGATTCAGTCCGTTTAGAGATAGTGTTAAACTTGACACAACATAGGTGCACGTTTTGCGCTGAACATACCAAAGGCTCAGAAATTGTTTTGGACAAACCCGATGGTACTCCTATGGGACGAGACTCAAGTGGAAGCTCGATTCAGTCCGCTTGGAGATAGTGCTAACCTTCACTCAAGATAGTTGCACGGTTTGCCCGAACGTAACGTAGGCTCAGAAATCGTTTTCGATGCACCCGATGGAACTACTTGGTGACGTGGGTCATGTGGAATCTCGTTTCGGTCCATTTGGATACAGTGTTCGCGTTGGTGCAAGATAGGTGCATGGTTTGCGCCAAACGTACCATAGGCTCAGAAATCATTTTGGATGGACCCAATGGTACTTCTAAGTGACGAGGCTCAAGGGGAAGTTCGATTCAGTACGTTTGGAGATAGTGTTAATCTTGACGCAAGATAGGTGCACAGTTTGCGCCGAACATAATATAGGCTCAGAAATCGTTTTGGACAAACCCGATGGTTCTCCTAGGGGACGAAGCTCAAGTGGAAACTCGATTCAGTCCGCTAAGAGATAGTACTAACCTTGACTCAAGATAGGTGCACGGTTTGCCCGAACGTACCATAGGCTCAGAAATCATTTTGGATGCACTAGATGGAACTCTTTAGTGATGTGGGTTATGTGGAATCTCATTTCGGTCCATTTGGATATAGTATTTGTGTCGGTGCAAGATAGGTGCATGGTTTGCGCTAAATGTACCATAGGCTCAGAAATCATTTTGGATGGACCCAATGGTACTTCTAGGTGACGAGGCTCAAGTGGAAGTTCGATTCAGTCTGTTTACAGATAGTATTAAACTTGACACAAGATAGGTGCACGTTTTGGGCTGAACATACCATAGGCTCAGAAATCATTTTGGACGTACCTGATGTAACTCCTAGGCGACTTGGGTCATGTGGAATCTCATTTCGGTCCGTTTGGAGACAGTGTTAGTGCCAGTGCAAGATAGGTGCACGGTTTGCGCCAAACGTATCATAGGCTCAAAAATTGTGTTGGACAAACCCGATGGTACTCCTAGGGGATGAGACTCAAGTGGAACCTCGATTCGGTCCGCTTTGAGATAGTGCTAACCTTCACTCAAGATAGGTGCACGGTTTGCCCAAATGTACCATAGGCTCAGAAATCGTTTTGGACGCACTAGATGGAACTCCTTAGCGATGTGGGTCATGTGGAATCTCATTTCAGTCCATTTGGATATAGTGTTTGTGTCTGTGCAAGATAGGTGCATGGTTTGCGCTAAATGTACCATAGGCTCAAAAATCATTTTGGATGGACCCAATGGTACTTCTAGGTGATGAGGCTCAAGTGGAAGCTTAATTCAGTCCGTTTAGAGATAGTGTTAAACTTGACACAACATAGGTGCACGTTTTGCGTTGAACATACCATAGGCTCAGAAATTGTTTTGGACAAACCCGATGGTACTCCTATGGGACGAGACTCAAGTGGAAGCTCGATTCAGTCCGCTTGGAGATAGTGCTAACCTTCACTCAAGATAGTTGCACGGTTTGCCCGAACGTAACGTAGGCTCAGAAATCATTTTCGATGCACCCGATGGAACTACTTGGTGACGTGGGTCATGTGGAATCTCGTTTCGGTCCATTTGGATACAGTGTTCGCGTTGGTGCAAGATAGGTGCATGGTTTGCGCCAAACGTACCATAGGCTCAGAAATCATTTTGGATGGACCCAATGGTACTTCTAGGTGACGAGGCTCAAGGGGAAGTTCGATTCAGTACGTTTGGAGATAGTGTTAATCTTGACGCAAGATAGGTGCACAGTTTGCGCCGAACATAAAATAGGCTCAGAAATCGTTTTGGACAAACCCGATGGTTCTCCTAGGGGATGAAGCTCAAGTGGAAACTCGATTCAGTCCGCTTGGAGATAGTGCTAACCTTGACTCAAGATAGGTGCATGGTTTGCCCGAACGTACCATAGGCTCAGAAATCATTTTGGACGCACCAGATGGAACTTTTTAGTGATGTGGGTCATGTGGAATCTCATTTCGGTCCATTTGGATATAGTATTTGTGTCGGTGCAAGATAGGTGCATGGTTTGCGCTAAATGTACCATAGGCTCAGAAATCATTTTGGATGGACCCAATGGTACTTCTAGGTGACGAGGCTCAAGTGGAAGTTCGATTCAGTCTGATTACAGATAGTATTAAACTTGACACAAGATAGGTGCACGTTTTGGGCTGAACATACCATAGGCTCAGAAATCATTTTGGACGTACCTGATGTAACTCCTAGGCGACTTGGGTCATGTGGAATCTCATTTCGGTCCGTTTGGAGACAGTGTTAGTGCCAGTGCAAGATAGGTGCACGGTTTGTGCCAAACGTACCATAGGCTCAGAAGTCATTTTAAACGCACCCAAAGATCCTCCTTTCTGATAAGGCACAAGTGGAAGCTCGATTCAGTCCGTTTGGAGATAGTGCTAATCTTGACGCAAGATAGGTGCACGATTTACGCCGAACATAACATAGGCTTAGAAATCATTTTGGTCACACCCGATGGAACACGTTGGTGACGTGGGTCCTATGGAATCTTGTTTTGGTCCGTTGGAGACGATGTTAGCGTCGGTGCAAGATAGTTGCACGGTTTGCGCCAAACATACCATAGGTTTAGAAATCGTTTTGGACGCACCTAGTTATACTTCTAGGTGACGAGGCTCAAGTGGAAGCTCGATTCCGTCTGTTTGGAGATAGTGCTAATCTTGACATAAGATAGGTGCATGCTTTGCGCCGAACATACCATGGGCATAGAAATCATTTTGGACGCACCCAATGGAATTCCTAGGTGACGTGGGTCATGTGGAATTTCATTTCAGTCTGTTTGGAGACAGTGTTAGTGTCGGTGCAAGATAGGTGCATGGTTTGCGCCAAACGTAGCATTGGCTTAGAAATCATTTTGGACGGACCCAATGGTACTCCTTGAAGATGAGGCTCAAGTGGATGCTCGATTCATTCCGTTTGGAGATAATGCCAATCTTGACGCTAGATAGTTACACGGTTTGCGCCAAACGTACCACAGGATTAGAAATCATTTTGGACGCACTTGATCGAACACCTATGTTATGTGGGTCTTGTGGAATCATTTTGGTCCATTTGAAGATAGTGTTAATGTCGGTGCAATATAGTTGCACGGTTTGCACGAAACATACCTTTGGTTCAGAAATCGTTTTGAATGCACCCAGTGATACTTCTAGGTGACGAGGCTCAAATGGAAGCTCAATTTTGTCCGTTTGGAGATAGTGCTAATCTTGGCACAAGATAGGTGCATGCTTTGCGTCGGATGTACCATAGGCTCAGAAATTGTTTTGGACGAACCTATGTAACTCCTAGACGACTTGGGTCATGTGGAATCTCATTTCAGGCCATTTGGAGACCGTGTTAGTGTCGGTGCAAGATAGGTGTACGGTTTGCGCCAAACGTATCATAGGCTCAGAAATTGTGTTGGACAAACCCGATGGTACTCCTAGGGGACGAGACTCAAGTGGAACCTCAATTCAGTCCGCTTTGAGATAGTGCTAACCATCACTCAAGATAGGTGCACGGTTTGCCCGAACGTACCATAGGCTCAGAAATCATTTTGGACGCACCAGATGGAACTCCTTAGCGATGTGGGTCATGTGGAATCTCATTTTAGTCCATTTGGATATAGTGTTTGTGTCTGTGCAAGATAGGTGCATGGTTTGCGCTAAATGTACCATAGGCTCAGAAATCATTTTGGATGGACCCAATGGTACTTATAGGTGACGAGGCTCAAGTGGAAGCTCAATTTAGTCCGTTTAGAGATAGTGTTAAACTTGACACAAGATAGGTGCATGTTTTGCGCTGAACATACCGTAGGCTCATAAATTGTTTTGGACAAACCCCCTCCTAGGGGACGAGACTCAAGTGGAAGCTCGATTCAGTTCGCTTGGAGATAGTGCTAACCTTCACTCAAGATAGGTGCACGGTTTGCCCAAACGTAACGTAGGCTCAGAAATCGTTTTCGACACACCCGATGGAACTACTTGGTGACGTGGGTCATGTGGAATCTTGTTTCGGTCCATTTGGATACAGTGTTCGCGTTGGTGCAAGATAGGTGCTTGGTTTGCGCCAAACGTACCATAGGCTCAGAAATCATTTTGGATGGACCCAATGGTACTTCTAGGTGACGAGGCTCAAGTAGAAGTTTGATTTCATACGTTTGGAGATAGTGTTAATCTTGATGCAAGATAGGTGCACCATTTGCGCCGAACATATCATAGGCTCAGAAATCGTTTTGGACAAACCCGATGGTACTCCTAGGGGACGAAGCTCAAGTGGAAACTTGAGTCAGTCCACTTGGAGATATTGCTAACCTTGACTCAAGATAGGTGCACGGTTTGCTCGAACGTACCATAGGCTCAGAAATTGTTTTGGACGCACCAGATGGAACTCCTTAGTGATGTGGGTCATGCGGAACCTCATTTCGGTCCATTTGGATATAGTGTTTGTGTCGGTGCAAGACAGGTGCATGGTTTGCGCTAAATGTACCATAGGCTCAGAAATCATTTTGGATGGACCCAATGGTACTTCTAGGTGATGAGGCTCAAGTGGAAGTTCGATTCAGTTCGTTTACAGATAGTGTTAAACTTGACACAAGATAGGTGCACGTTTTGTGCTGAACATACCATAGGCTTAGAAATCGTTTTGGACGTACCCGATGTAACTCCTAGGCGACTTGGGTCATGTGGAATCTCATTTCGGTCTGTTTGGAGATAGTGTTAGTGCCGGTGCAAGATAGGTGCACGGTTTGTGCCAAACATACCATATGCTCAGAAATCATTTTGGACGCACCCAAAGATCCTCCTTTGTGATAAGGCTCAAGTGGAAGCTCGATTCAGTCCATTTGGAGATAGTGCTAATCTTGACGCAAGATAGGTGCACGATTAACGCCGAACATAACATAGGCTTAGAAATCATTTTGGTCACACCCGATGGAACACGTAGGTGACTCGGGTCTTGTGGAATCTTGTTTTGGTCCGTTGGAGACGATGTTAGTGTCGGTGCAAGATAGTTGCACGGTTTGCGCCAAACATACCACAGGTTCAGAAATCGTTTTGGATGCACCCAGTGATACTTCTAGGTAACGAGGCTCAAGTGGAAACTCGATTCCGTCCGTTTGGAAATAGTGCTAATCTTGACATAAGATAGGTGCATGCTTTGCGCCGAACATACCATGGGCTTAGAAATCGTTTTGGATGCACCCAATGGAATTCCTAGGTGACGTGGGTCATGTGGAATTTCGTTTCGGTCCGTTTGGAGACAGTGTTAGTGTCAGTGCAAGATAGGTGCACGGTTTGCGCCAAACGTATCATAGGCTCAGAAATTGTGTTGGACAAACCCGATGGTACTCCTAGGGGACGAGACTCAAGTGGAAGCTCGATTCAGTCTGCTTTGAGATAGTGCTAACCTTCACTCAAGATAGGTGCACGGTTTGCCCAAACGTAACGTAGGCTCAGAAATCGTTTTCGACGCACCCGATGGAACTATTTGGTGACGTGGGTCATGTGGAATTTTGTTTCGGTCCATTTGGATACAGTGTTAGTGTTGGTGCAAGATAGGTGCATGGTTTGCGCCAAACGTACCATAGGCTCAGAAATCATTTTGGATGGTCCCAATGGTACTTCTAGGTGACGAGGCTTAAGTGGAAGTTTGATTCAGTCCGTTTAGAGATAGTTTTAATCTTGACGGATAGGTGCACGTTTTGCGCTGAACATACAATAGGCTCAGAAATCGTTTTGGACAAACCCGATGTAACTCCTAGGCGACTTGGGTCATGTAGAATCTCATTTTGGTCCGTTTGGAGACAGTGTTAGTGCCGGTGCAAGATAGGTGCACGGTTTGTGCCAAACGTACCATAGGCTCAGAAATCATTTTGGACGCACCCAAAGATCCTCCATGGTGATAAGGCTCAAGTGGAAGCTCGATTCAGTCCGTTTGGAGATAGTGCTAATCTTGACGCAAGATAGGTGCATAATTTACGCCGAACAGAACACAGGCTTAGAAATCATTTCAGTCACACCGATGGAACACGTAGGTGACGTGGGTCTTGTGGAATCTTCTTTTGGTCCGTTGGAGACGGTGTTAGTGTCGATGCAAGATAGTTGCACGGTTTGCACCAAACATACCATAGGTTCAGAAATTGTTTTGGACGCACCTAGTGATACTTCTAGGTAACGTGACACAAGTGGAAGGTCGATTCCGTCCATTTGGAGATAGTGCTAATCTTGATGCAAGATAGGTACATGCTTTGCACAGAATGTACCATGGGCTCAGAAATCATTTTGGTTGCACCCAATGGAATTCCTAGGTGACGTGGGTCATGTGGAATTTTGTTTTGGTCTATTTGGAGATAGTGTTAGTGTCGGTGCAAGATAGGTGCATGGTTTACGTCAAATGTACCATAGGCTCATAAATCATTTTGGACGGACCCAATGGTACTTTTTCGGGACAAGGCTGAAATGGATGCTCGTTTTATTCTGTTTGGAGATAGTGCTAATCTTGATGCCAGATAGTTGCACGGTTTGTGCCAAATATACTATAGAATTAGAAATCGTTTTGGACGCACCCGATGTAACTCCTGGGTGACTTGGGCTATGTGGAATCTCGGTTCGGTCCGTTTGGAGATAGTGCTAGTGTCGGTGCAAGATAGGTGTGGTTTGTGCCAAATGTAGCATAGGTCCAGAAATCGTTTTGGATGCACCCAATAATACTCCATGGTGATGAGGCTCAAGTGGAAGCTCGACTTAGTCCGTTTGGAGATAGTGTTTACCATGATGCAAGATAGGTGCACGGTTTGCGCTGAAAGTACCATGGGCTCAGAAATCGTTTTGGACACACTTAATGGAACTCCTTGATGTTTCATTAGTGCTTGTGCATAGGTGTATCATATGTTGTGTCCCTATGTTATGCCTAGTACACTAAAGGGGTTGAACATGTCCCATGTACCATGTTTCAAGTGTTGCATGTCTCTGTTTTAGTGTTTCAATTGGTTGTTTCGCTTGTTTTAGTTGAATGTTTCATATGTTTGATGTATATGTTTCAGTTAATTTAAGAAGCTAGAGTACATGGATCACATGCAAATGAATGTGGTGATTCACCAAAACACCATAGCTACAATTAGAATGTCATTAGGAACAATGTTCATGAAGGACATTAGACCTAATTATGTTTCTATGTACTAGTTTGACTTGTGTTGACCCCTAAAGCTATTTTGTTGGACTATTTAAAAGTGCAGCTAGAAGTCAATGCATGCTTGTGCACCCTTTAGCAAAGTTGTAGTACTTTTGTAGTGTAACAAAAGTTGTTTAATGACTATCTCATGAAAATGACCATAACATGCTCAAATAGGGCCCACAAGGTAGAATCAGCATACTATTTAGCACTTAGCATTTTTGGCTAAGTCAATAATGCAGTTTACAGTTTCATGAACCCCACTTTGGAGCCTTGTAACTTCTTAACCAAACCAAATCAGATCAAACTCATATTGACAAAGTTGAAGCTCGTACATAGCTCTACAACTTGTATTACTAAAGTTTTTGCAAAGGATGAACGGATTGGGAGCTAGAGGGTAGAGAAGGGGGTGGTTTCAGTCAGGGAATGGAGCTCTGATTCAGGGCCGAGTTGGGCTCGGTGGCCGACCGACCACAGGCCGTTGCCGCTGCGTGGCCACACCGTGGCAACCGTACGTCGGTGCTTGCCCCACCAGTTAGGCCGGGAGCATCCTTAAGCCTGCCACAACGCTGCACCCTCGCCATTGCCCCTGCCCTCGCTTCCCTTTTCAAAATCGAAAAGTAGCAGCGGCGCCTTCTTCTCCACCGTGAACTCCGGTAAGCTCGTGCGCGCGCCGTCGTGTCTCTGCTCGCTCTGACCAGCCCACTATGCTGTTGTCATCTCCTCTTGCTCCTCATCCTCTTGGTTGAGCCGCTGAGTCACGGTAGGACCGCATTGCGGTGAGTTTTCCCTCACTAGAGTTCGGTGCCACGACGAACGGTCAGGGTCACCGTGGCCAGGGCAACTCCGGCCATCTCTCTCCCTCTTCTTGCGTGTGCTGAGTTCGTCTTTAGCTGTAGATGGTGAATCCGGGGACGGTTGTCCAAATGCGAGGTCCAGCTAGCCGGAGCGCTATCGAGCCATTGCGCGCTCACCGCTGGTGAGGCATGCGCATGCAGTCCCGCTCACCGACATGCCTAGAGCTCTTGAAGGTTGTCTAGGTAGAATTGCCGTTGCACCGTGGTACTCATGCGCTGCTTGTCCAGCTTGGCCATGGCTGAAATTGGCTGGCGCATCGCCGGGCAGTGCCGCCACGTCGCCATGGACGATGGCGAGCCTGCTCCGGTGAGCCGTAGGCCTCCCTTCCTACCTCAATCGATGTGGGGAAGTGAGACGAGCACGTTGGTGCCATCGGATCCACCGGAGACATCGCCGTCGGCGAGCTCTCGCCGGCCAATCCCCTCCTCTATTTCCTCTCTCTCTAGCGTGTGGGGTCCCCTGACCCACGGGTACCACCCGTCACTGGCTCCAGTTGGTTAGGGTTAGTTTTTAAATGCAGATTTTTTATGCAGTGTTCAACAATCCTTATCTAGAGTTCTGTAGGTCCAAATAAGATGGTTCAAATTTTGTTGTGTTCTTGATAGACTCTAGTTTTTAATAAAAATATAAAACTAGGTATGTTTTATATAAAAATAAATGGTTATTATTTATGCCTTTTATTCATGGATGAAAAGAAGAAAATCATATCTCCTTGTAGAGAGCTCCAAATAATATGAACTTTTTATGGGGTGTTTCTTATGCCATGAATAGCTTGTAGTTTCAATTTCAGAAATTTTTGATACAGTATGATTTAGTTATGCATTTATCTTGTTTGCATGGTTGGATCTTGTGTGAATTTTCATAATTTATCTATAGATCCAGTAGAGTTGAAATTTGGTGAGTGTTATTCTCATGTTAGTAAGAACCTAAGAAAAATATGAAATCTATTGTTTGACACTTTTCAATAGGGTTTCTCATTTATGCCAAAACTAGCCTTTCTATCTGTTATTTTTGATACAGGAAAATATACTTGCTCAAATGCTATGAAAATTTTATAGCCTCCTAGAAGCATGCTACAGCTGCTGTAATTTTTATAGAATTTATTATGCAGTTTAGATATAGGTTCCTTTATCCACCTATTTATCTAAATAAATTAATAAAGGGCATTAAAGAAATTATTTAGATGTTGGCACCACACTTTCTGGTGTTCTTTTAACATGTGTAGTGAGTTGGGAAAGTTGGCTTAGTCCAAATGTGCTTTTGTACCATCTATAAATATTTAATTTAGTGAATCTGCCAATTCTGGACAGATCTGGGGGACTTGGTAAAGTTCTCCATGTTATGATGCTTTTCTATAAAACTTTCTTATACAAAAGTTGTAGATAACTTATTCATCTACCTGCTGTTCAAATTTGGTGGCATTTGACCATGTGGTTTATGAGTTATAGCTATTCAAAGTTAGGTCTCAGTTATGGTTGCTCTCTGTCTTACATAGACCAGATTCACTTAGTTAATTTCGACCTAGTAAGCTTTGGAATCATGCTGTGATGTTTATAAATGATTTGTAGAGAATTTCATAAGCTTTCGAGAATGTCCTCTTACAAGTCATTTAGAATTGTAGATCTTATGCTGTGATTGATTTACAGAACTGCTTCTTTGCATGTTAAACCTGAAGTTTTTGTGATGTGTGCCTTTGTTATACTTAAACATGTTGGTGATGTACTAGGTGCTTAAATTGATTAAGGTGAGTTTAGGTGCCGGTGTTAGGCCTCTAATAGAGGATGAGCATCTATACCTTAGATTGTGCAAGTTGGGTAAGTGTGGTCTTGCTCTCTAGAGAGAAGATATGCACCTACTCTTTAAAGTGATTTGAATAGGGCGTTGCACCTATTCAATCAACGAATGTCTAGGACGCTTTGTTATTGTTGTTCTTCATCCAGGAGCATCATGTCATTCCTTATGCATCCATGATATTTATCTTGTGCATATACATGCAATAGGTGTACCGAAAGGAGTGAACCTGTTGGAGTTCGAGGGACCGTGCCAGGAGCAGCAGCAGCTAACACTAGTGGTTCAGGAGGTGCAGCCCGCAGGAGAAGTGCCAGATGAGGTCGTTGTTGACTGCCTCGACCACGTCCCTTGCAATTTCGTGAAAGGCAAGACCCGGAGCATTATAAGCCTCCTAATTTCTGAAATGCAATTAAGTATTATGTTATATATTGTTGGATTAAGTGATAGGTGTTGGGTGAAAACACTTGCTGCATATGTACCCTATTCTTGTCCAGAAAGTATACCATAAACCCTATGTAGCCCAGACTCAAGTAGATGCTTAGCCCTGCTTTAAGTGGTAGAAGTCGGGTGATTTCCTGTCACCTATGAGCTATAGGAATATACATGTGGCACGGTTGGCTATATTTGCTATCGTGGAAAAGAACCTGGTATAATTTGAATGAAGACCGGGTGGGGGCTTGGAAGGCTGTAGGCTTATAGTGACTGTCACACCCATTTTTAAGGAACAAATGGAATGCATATTCTTATGTGCGCCCAGAGATCAATCACACATAAGATGACAAATATAAATAGTATCATCACAAATGTTTATTACATAACGAATAGAATCACAGAGTCTTCACATAATTAAGCAGAAACATAGTATAAATATTGTGGTAGCTAGCTCCATAGCACAGGCACGTCAACTGGTTGACCACAAGTCTAGTAATCTTCAGGAAAGTAGTAGTAGTAGTCACTATTAGCACTTTCGGGATTCCATCCTGTGGTGGGGAAATGCAAGGGTGAGCACAAATGTACTCAACAAGTGTAACATGGGGTTCATGTAGCTCAAGTAGGCTAGACACTGGTTCAACTGCATGTAGCTTTTAGTTGATCATGTTTTAAGCAATTGAGTAGCGTCAAGTAGGTAAAGTCCCGAAATAAACATATGATCATGTAAAGAGAATAATGAATAGCAAAAACGAGTAAATTAATAGTGATCTCTATTCCGTAAGGGTCCAAGGCCGCTCGTGTCCATGAGCACGGCTGATATACCAGTTTTACACTCTGTAGAGGTTGTACACTTTCCCTGTGAGTCGTGATCCCCAAAAGCCCGAGGTCATGACTCCCCATTGGACAATCAAGTTTCACTATGAAGTCTTTCCAAGGTTCATCTAACAAGTTAGGGCCGCTAGGTTTCTGTGGCCTGCAAATGTAGAGCCCCCCTTCCATATGGCACAATGACACGCAGCCTATACTCATAGGGACAGGAGCCGCACTACACCCAACCCGGAACACAACCCCTTTTGCGCCATAAAGGTAACCACTAACAAGCTAGAAAAGGTCCTCTTATATGACTAAAGCCAGAGCCATGTAGCCCTCACAGCTGTACTGTAAGTCCCGGATGTTCGCTTACAGATAAGTCCTTACGGAGAGGAATCTAGAGATAACTCTAGCCCTCTTGTTCCCTGTTGCTAAAAAGCATCTTTTCGAGTTATTGCATATATCATTAGTCAAATTACAAGATCATTGTTTATGTAAGCACTAGCCACTACCCAAATACCAATAACCATAGGATTCAAGGAACAAGATCAATACTAAGGCATCCTTAACAAAGGGGCACATGCAGCATGAATTAAGTGGATTAAAGTGAATAGGTAACAAGGATAATCCCATGCTATACTTGCCTTGATCTAGCTGATCCTGTTGATCCGACTCGTAATAGTACTCTTGATCACCAACGAACTGATCACCGTCTATTCTCGATTAGCACATCAACAACAATCATCCAAGAGCAATCATACAAAGCAAACAAAACTACAATTAGAACAGTACACCAACAGCAGTAAAATAAGATGAAAAGTTTTTAAAACAAATCTACATCACTCTAGGATCACATAGACGCGAAATTCACGCAAATCGGAGCTAAAACGGTAAAGTTATGATTTAAACAAGATTTACTTTATTAAAGTAATAGATTAAATCTAACCTCGAATTTTAAATGTGTAAAATCTACTATACAGCAGTACTAATAGATAGAATATGAAATTATGAACCTAACGCAACTTGAACGGATCAAATCGGAGTTAAAACGGAGATTTTATGACCTAAATAGATCTAGTGGCAATTCTGTAAATAGCTGAAAGCGTATTTTCATTTAAACCGACGAAATTACGTTTTCTAATTATCAAAGCGTAAACCAGCAAAGGCGCCATGGACTGCGGGTTAACCCTTTAAAAACCCCAGGGGCTCTTATGCAAAACAGCCGGCGAAGGGGTATCTCAAAATCTGGGCCGTCGGATTAGAAATGAACGGCCGAGATCTTGACTAGGAAGAAAGGAGGGGAATTCCGGCCGGCTACAGTGACCGACGGCGGCGGGTTGACCGGCGGCTCACCGGCGTTGCACAATCAAGCGGTTAAGTGCACTATTCTTCGATTCAAATACACCGGAGGCAAGAACGGAGGCTTGCGGACTCACCTAGACCGGTTAGGGCGACGGAAATCGACCTAAAACCTCCCGCGGCTAGCAATGGCGGACGGAGCTTCTCTGTAGAAGATAGCAAGCGGAAATCAGCGACTTAAACCGAAAAAGAAGAAGAAATTAAGCTCGGCGAGTTCGTAGGGGCGTCGCGAACGTGACTGCAGCTGGCGAGGATGACCAAGAGGCCGAACTTGATGACTCCGAGCTTGACAGTGGCGGCTAGGGCTTTGCGGCGGCTAGAGCTCGATGGCGAAGGTGATGGCTCACGATTAGGGTTTAGGTGGAGGCGGTGGAGGCGGGAGCTGCTATTTATGAGGCTGGTTGACGTGCGGAACAAGGCGGGGGAAGGAAATCGGGACGGCCTCGGCCTCCATTGCCGAAGTCCGGCTCGGGTACGAGCAGGAGGTAGAGGACGACGCTGACAAGCGGGCCCGGCGCGTCATAGAGACAAGAGAAGAGAGGGCCAAGGCGGCCTGCGGCTCCGATTTGGATGGGCCGGCCCATTATGCGATGCGCGGGAAAGGAGGCTGGGCCTCGGGTGAGAAGGCCGAACGGCCCGGAAGGAGAGAGAAGCTGGGCCTTCGGGCCAAAAACCGAGAAGACTTAATTCCTATTTCCCTTTTTCTTTTTCTATTATCTCAAATGCATTTTCAAAAGATTCTTGAAATAAAAACCAATCACCCAATTAAAATATGCAACGGCATGGATGCACAAACACTTATTTAGCCCCATATTTGATTTTATTTAAGCAAAAATATTATCCTACTAAATTTTCATGCACACAAAAATGCTTAACTAAATCAAATTCCCTATTTAAAAATTTTCAAAAATTTAGGGTGTCACAATTCTACCCCCCTTAAAAGAATCTCGTCCCGAGATTCGAACGATGCTTACTCAAACAACTGTGGGTATGCTTTTCTTAAATCTTCCTCTCTTTCCCACGTAGCCTCTGCTTCCGAATACCAACTCCACTGAACTTTACACATCTTTATAACTCGGCTTCGGGTAACTCTTTCCGCTGTCTCCAAATTTTTCACAGGATACTCCTCATACGTAGGATTTTCCTTAACAGTGAGTTCTTCCAACGGTATCTGTTCTTCCGGTACTCGCAGACATTTCCTTAACTGAGACACATGGAACACATCATGCACACCTGCTAAACTCTCAGGCAATTCCAACTGATATGCCACTTCACCACGTCTCTCTAAGATCTTAAAAGGACCAACATACCTTGGTGCTAACTTTCCTTTCCGATTAAACCTTTTCACACCTCTCATAGGTGACACCTTCAGGTAAACATAATCTCCCACTTCAAAAGTCAACTCTCTCCGTCGAGTATCGGCGTAACTTTTCTGTCGAGACTGAGCTGCTTTCAAATTATTTCGAATCATTCTTACTTGTTTCTCAGCATTCTTAAGCACATCAGGACCAAATACTTGACTCTCTCCTGTCTGATTCCAAAACAATGGAGTTCTACACTTCCTACCATACAAAGCTTCAAAGGGTGCCATCTGTAAACTTTTCTGATAACTGTTATTATAGGAAAACTCTGCATACGGCAAACTCTTGTCCCAACTTGTACCATACTGCAAAGCACAAGCTCTTAACATATCCTCCAATATTTGATTAATTCTTTCTGTTTGCCCATCCGTCTGAGGATGATACGCTGTGCTAAAATTCAGCTTAGTCCCTAATGACTCTTGTACTTTCTGCCAGTAATACGATGTAAACTGGGTACCTCGATCAGACACTATCTTCTTTGGAACTCCATGCAAACTTACTATTCTTTCCAAATACAGCTCTGCCAACTTTGCACTAGAATACGTAGTTCTAACTGGTATAAAATGGGCAACTTTAGTCAAACGATCCACTATAACCCATATTGAATCAAAACCCCTCTGAGTGCGTGGTAATCCTACTATGAAGTCCATACCAACTTCTTCCCACTTCCACTCGGGTATCTGCATCGGTTGCAACAATCCTGTAGGTCTTTGATGTTCAGCTTTAACCCTCTGACACGTGTCACATAGTGCAACATACTCTGCAACATCTCTTTTCAAACCATGCCACCAATACCTTTCTCGTAAATCCATATACATCTTAGTACTTCCAGGATGAATAGAGTAGGCGGACTCATGAGCTTCCCGTAGGATTGCTCCTCTTATAGCTTTGTCCTCAGGCACACATAATCGTTCTCCAAACCATAGGGTTCCCTTGTCATCCAACCGGAATCCAGGTGCTTTACCTTTCGGTATATTCCTCACTATCTCCTTTATCTTATCATCCGTCAACTGACCCTCGCGTATTTGTTGCTCTAACATAGGCTCTACTACTAATTCCACTGCATTAACAGCAATACCTAAGTTTAAATGCTCAAACTCAGCACATAACTCATTTGACATCGGCATTACTTGTACCTCGTTAGCATAGCTCTTCCTGCTAAGGGCATCAGCAACCACATTAGCTTTACCCGGATGATAGTGTACCTCCAAATCATAATCCTTAATCAACTCTAACCAACGACGTTGTCTCAAGTTCAGATCTGATTGAGTGAAAATGTACTTCAAACTCTTATGATCAGTGTAAATATCACTTTTATGTCCAATCAAATAATGCCTCCATATTTTTAAGGCATGCACCACTGCCGCTAATTCCAAGTCATGGGTAGGATAATTTAACTCATGCTTCCTCAACTGTCGAGATGCATATGCTACTACTTTGCCTTCCTGCATAAGCACACAACCAAGACCCAAACGGGATGCATCACAATAAATAGAGAAGCTCTTATTCAAATCTGGCAAAACTAACACCGGGGCTGTTGTCAGTCGTTTCTTCAACTCCTCAAAATTAACCTGACACTTATCAGACCACACAAATTTAGCATTCTTTTCCAACAGTGCCGTCATTGGCTTGGCAAGCTTAGAAAACCCTTCAATGAATCTTCTATAATATCCAGCCAATCCCAAGAAACTACGAATTTCTACCACATCAGTTGGCGGTTTCCAATTCAACACATCTTTTACCTTGCTAGGATCCACTGATATTCCACCATTAGAGACCACATGACCCAGAAAAGCAACTTCCTTTAACCAAAACTCGCATTTGCTACGCTTAGCATAGAGCTTATGCTCTCTGAGCTTCTGCAGGACCAACCTCAAATGTTCCACATGTTCTTCCTTAGTCTTAGAGTATACCAGGATATCATCGATGAACACTACTACAAACTTATCAAGATACTCCATAAATACCTTATTCATCAAGTACATAAAGTATGCAGGAGCATTAGTCAAACCAAAGGACATTACTGTATACTCATACAAACCATATCGGGTGGTGAATGCTGTCTTAGGTATATCCGTGGCACGAATCTTCAACTGATGATAGCCAGAGCGAAGGTCAATCTTAGAGAACACACAAGCACCTCTCAACTGATCAAACAAGTCATCAATCCTTGGCAGCGGATACTTATTCTTGATAGTTACCTCGTTGAGTGACCGATAATCAACACACATCCGTTGAGAACCATCCTTCTTATCAACAAAGATCACAGGAGCCCCCCATGGTGATGAGCTAGGACGAATAAAACTTTTCTCTTGCAATTCTTTTATTTGTTTCTTAAGTTCTTCTAATTCGTTAACCCCCATCCTATATGGACGCTTAGCTATAGGTGCAGTTCCAGGCAATAATTCAATAATAAACTCAATGTCGCGGTCGGGTGGCATACCTGGCAAATCGTCGGGGAACACATCCGGAAATTCATCCACAACTGGATCCTCCTGATTAGCATTATCATCAAGTTGATTTACTGTAGCTGTCTGTGGCTTCTGCACTACAATCTCCACACTAATGCGATCTCCCTTCGGTGTTGTCAGGGCTACTGCCTTTTCCTTACACTGAATCACTGCCTGATTTTGCTTCATCCAGTCTAATCCTAGAATAAGATCAATCCCAGCTGTTCTCAACACTATAGGACTCACTTTAAACTCTACCCCCCTTAAATTTAAGCTAATAGGGAGGCATCGATAAGAAGCTTGCATACTACCCCCAGGCGAGTTGACTAGTATAGGGTTTTTCATGGCACACAAAGGAATGCTATTTGTCTTAACAAATATTTGAGATATGAATGAATGCGAAGCTCCAGAATCAAAAAGAACAGTGGCAGGGATGGAGTGGACATCGAACGTATCGAGCATAACTTCAGGTTCCGACATTGCAGTCTCCTCCGACAAGTGAGTCACCTTCCCGTAGTACGGTGGCTTCTGATTACTATTCTGCTTCTGAGGAGTTTGCTGGTTGGCCTTCTCAGGACAGTTATAAGACAAATGACCCTCCTTTCCACAGCGGAAGCACTTGGTGGGAGTATTAGGAGCACTAGTCTTCATTGGGGTGTTGTTGGAGGTACTTTGTCGCTGATTCTGGTTCCCATTCTGCTGTTGAGAGCGTTGATTGCCATTCTGCGACTGATGAGGACGTTGCAGAAATTGATTACGTGGAGGAAGTTGACCACGATTCCATTGGTTGGGCGGATACCTCTGCTGAAAACCTTGTTGATAACCAGTACGTTGACGAGTGTTATTCCCAGATATCTGTCCCTGAAGTCTCTTTCTTTTAGCATCCATCTCCTTGCGCTTATTATCCACCACAATAGCGCGATTCACTAGAGTTTGATAATCTGGGTAAGCATTAGACATTAGCTGCAGTTGAAGACCATCATGCAGACCCTTCAAGAAAAGTCGCTGCTTATCAGCATCATTAGCCACCTCATTTGGCGCATAACGTGACAACTGAGCAAACTTGTCTCTATACTCTGCCACAGGCATAGATCCCTGTGTCAAATTGCGGAATTCTTCAGCCTTCAATGCTATCACCCCCTCTGGTATATGGTAGGACCTAAAACTCTCGGTAAACTCCTACCAAGTAATAGCGGGGGCATTGGCAGGACGGCCATACTGATATGAATCCCACCAATCTTGAGCTGCTCCTTGAAGTTGTCCCGAAGCGAACAACACCTTCTGCTGATCATTACACTGAGCAATGTTGAGCTGCTTCTCTACTGCACGAAGCCAATCATCAGCTTCCAATGGATCTGATGCATGTGTAAACACTGGGGAATGACCCTTCAAAAATTCTCCACGCTTATCTCGCGCAGGTGCTCCTCCAACTGGCTGATTTTGCTGATTATTCACCAGAGCTTCCATTAGCTGTGTCTGTATGGCCAAAAGCTCATGAATAGTAGGTGTTGGTCCAACTCCACGACCACGGCCTCGACCTCGTCCTCTTCCAGACATCTGTTATCCAACATAGTATCAAATCTTAGAGATTACCACATAATAGACAATTCCATGGATAGAGATTAGAATCTGTAAATTTTCTGGACACATCCCAATTTCAGCTGTTCGGTAAAACAAACCTATCTCGAGTTACAGATATCCAGTAGAGGTGTTCTTTACATGGTTGGAAAGCTTATGAAATTATCTAGAACTTTTATTTAACTCATACTTCCAGATTCTGTCACGAAGTTACCCAAAAACGGAACATAACAGAAACTGTTTCTGACTTCCAGACTGCACAGTAACTTCATCTTGTAACGATTATAACTCATGATCCAGAATAGATAAAAAGTTGATTCCAGAGGCATTGGAAAGGTACGTGAGTCTAGATTCTCTCATAACAATTTCAGAATTTTTCGCTGATCAGTTAATTTTAAGCATAAAAGGAAAGACAGATCGCTCCAGAAAAGACAGAACAGGGAGAAAAGTTAACCCAACTAAATTATTTATTTATCCCACTCAAACTTAATATTATATAACTTGGAACTTTTGTAGACAAGCCCACAAAGCTCCAGCACTCATTACATGGAAAATCCAACTCACACATAAGCACAATAATAACTCAACTAACCACACAAAGTTCACACGACACCACAAACTCAACTTAACTTGACACTACTCGAACTATCGTATTATTACATAAATGGTATTCCAACTCCTAAGAACGGGCTTGGTGTTCATGATGATCATAGATCGGTTCCATGCCTTGGTCAATCCTT
Source organism: Saccharum spontaneum (assembly GCA_022457205.1). Lineage (NCBI taxonomy): Eukaryota > Viridiplantae > Streptophyta > Magnoliopsida > Poales > Poaceae > Saccharum > Saccharum spontaneum. The sequence continues at coordinate 47,663,416 of CM039581.1, read as the reverse complement.
AAGCCATCTATCACTTCTTGATACCTCTTGACATCTTTTCCCAAAGCTTTAACCAGAGCTACCAACCGACGATTTGTCACCATCATGTCATGACCAAAATCCACCATGACCCGAGGAACTAAATCCAAATTCCCAGGGTCAGTCATTACCCATCCATACTCCGGATCTCCACGAGGAAAATAGCAATATTGATCATCTTGCATAATCTCATAGCGAAGGTGACGAAGTCCCAAGCATGCTTCAAAGGCTGCATCTTCTATACCATCTTCTATAGTGGCACGACGTCCACTATGGGAAAAACACCGATCTAGCAAAAAGGTGCCCAACTCATTGTTCTTAACGAAGATGCGCACACTGCACTTCCAATAAGTAGCTTCCAAAGGGTGTTTATGCTCCCAGCAGACATACTTAATTGCAGGATCCCAATCCGTGAAGTAGGCATTAAGTATGTCACCCAGTCGGTGGTGTGACGGAGTGTCATGGCTTGATTTGTGATGGATCCTTGTAATCCAGCCCATAGGAAGGGATGGCACTCCAATTTCAGCAGAACCACCTGGTGAAGGCGAAGGGGGCTGTCCTCCGTTGTTAGTAAGCTCAACATCTTTATCGTCACTCAAATAGATAACTTCCTCCTTAGGTTCAATTTCCTCCTGAGGCAAAACTGGTTCTGGCGCCTGTTCTGGTGTTGATGGCGGGGTTGGTGTAGTGTCTTCTAATTCCTCCTGAAGCTCTTCGGGTTCCTCATGAAGCTCTTTGGGTTCCTCCTGAAGCTCTTCTGGTTTCTCTAAGGGACGGGGTGGATAGTACCATCCAGTGGTGATACGGGCAATCTTGCGGGCACGAGGCATCTACAGATTTTAGTCCAAGGGTAAGTTGAAATTAGAGGCAATATTTTCATAATAGAATGAGGCGAAAGAAGCATAATAATTTAGCAATTATCAAGAGTAAAGTGATAAGCATGAAACAAGTGAAGAAAAGAGAACTAAATCGACCATTACTAACTAGGCTTGCGTCCTACAGTCAACATAGCTCCGATACCAATCTGTCACACCCATTTTTAAGGAACAAATGGAATGCATATTCTTATGTGCGCCCAGAGATCAATCACACATAAGATGACAAATATAAATAGTATCATCACAAATGTTTATTACATAACGAATAGAATCACAGAGTCTTCACATAATTAAGCGGAAAACATAGTATAAATATTGTGGTAGCTAGCTCCATAGCACAGGCACGTCAACTGGTTGACCACAAGTCTAGTAATCTTCAGGAAAGTAGTAGTAGTAGTCACTATTAGCACTTTCGGGATTCCATCCTGTGGTGGGGAAATGCAAGGGTGAGCACAAATGTACTCAACAAGTGTAACATGGGGTTCATGTAGCTCAAGTAGGATAGACACTGGTTCAACTGCATGTAGCTTTTAGTTGATCATGTTTTAAGCAATTGAGTAGCGTCAAGTAGGTAAAGTCCCGAAATAAACATATGATCATGTAAAGAGAATAATGAATAGCAAAAACGAGTAAATTAATAGTGATCTCTATTCCGTAAGGGTCCAAGGCCGCTCGTGTCCATGAGCATGGCTGATATACCAGTTTTACACTCTGCAGAGGTTGTACACTTTCCCTGTGAGTCGTGATCCCCAAAAGCCCGAGGTCATGACTCCCCATTGGACAATCAAGTTTCACTATGAAGTCTTTCCAAGGTTCGTCTAACAAGTTAGGGCCGCTAGGTTTCTGTGGCCTGCAAATGTAGAGCCCCCCTTCCATATGGCACAATGACACGCAGCCTATACTCATAGGGACAGGAGCCGCACTACACCCAACCCGGAACACAACCCCTTTTGCGCCATAAAGGTAACCACTAACAAGCTAGAAAAGGTCCTCTTATATGACTAAAGCCAGAGCCATGTAGCCCTCACAGCTGTACTGTAAGTCCCAGATGTTCGCTTACAGATAAGTCCTTACGGAGAGGAATCTAGAGATAACTCTAGCCCTCTTGTTCCCTGTTGCTAAAAAGCATCTTTTAGAGTTATTGCATATATCATTAGCCAAATTACAAGATCATTGTTTATGTAAGCACTAGCCACTACCCAAATACCAATAACCATAGGATTCAAGGAACAAGATCAATACTAAGGCATCCTTAACAAAGGGGCACATGCAGCATGAATTAAGTGGATTAAAGTGAATAGGTAACAAGGATAATCCCATGCTATACTTGCCTTGATCTAGCTGATCCTGTTGATCCGACTCGTAATAGTACTCTTGATCACCAACGAACTGATCACCGTCTATTCTCGATTAGCACATCAACAACAATCATCCAAGAGCAATCATACAAAGCAAACAAAACTACAATTAGAACAGTACACCAACAGCAGTAAAATAAGATGAAAAGTTTTTAAAACAAATCTACATCGCTCTAGGATCACACAGACGCGAAATTCACGCAAATCGGAGCTAAAACGGTAAAGTTATGATTTAAACAAGATTTACTTTATTAAAGTAATAGATTAAATCTAACCTCGAATTTTAAAAGTGTAAAATCTACTATACAGCAGTACTAATAGATAGAATATGAAATTATGAACCTAACGCAACTTGAACGGATCAAATCGGAGTTAAAACGGAGATTTTATGACCTAAATAGATCTAGTGGCAATTCTGTAAATAGCTGAAAGCATATTTTCATTTAAACCGACAAAATTACGTTTTCTAATTATCAAAGCGTAAACCAGCAAAGGCGCCATGGACTGCGGGTTAACCCTTTAAAAACCCCAGGGGCTCTTATGCAAAACAGCCGGCGAAGGGGTATCTCAAAATCTGGGCCGTCGGATTAGAAACGAACGGCCGAGATCTTGACTAGGAAGAAAGGAGGGGAATTCCGGCCGGCTACAGTGACCGACGGCGGCGGGTTGACCGGCGGCTCGCCGGCGTTGCACAATCAAGCGGTTAAGTGCACTATTCTTCGATTCAAATACACCGGAGGCAAGAACGGAGGCTTGCGGACTCACCTAGACCGGTTAGGGCGACGGAAATCGACCTAAACCTCCCGCGGCTAGCAATGGCGGACGGAGCTTCTCTGTAGAAGATAGCAAGCGGAAATCAGCGACTTAAACCAAAAAAGAAGAAGAAATTAAGCTCGGCGAGTTCGTAGGGGCGTCGCGAACGTGACTGCAGCTGGCGAGGATGACCAAGAGGCCGAACTTGACGACTCCGAGCTTGACAGTGGCGGCTAGGGCTTTGCGGCGGCTAGAGCTCGATGGCGAAGGTGATGGCTCACGATTAGGGTTTAGGTGGAGGCGGTGGAGGCGGGGGCTGCTATTTATGAGGCTGGTTGACGTGCGGAACAAGGCGGGGGAAGGAAATCGGGACGGCCTCGGCCTCCATTGCCGAAGTCCGGCTCGGGTACGAGCAGGAGGTAGAGGACGACGCTGATAAGCGGGCCCGGCGCGTCATAGAGACAAGAGAAGAGAGGGCCAAGGCGGCCTGCGGCTCCGATTTGGATGGGCCGGCCCATTATGCGATGCGCGGGAAAGGAGGCTGGGCCTCGGGTGAGAAGGCCGAACGGCCCGGAAGGAGAGAGGAGAAGCTGGGCCTTCGGGCCAAAAACCGAGAAGACTTAATTCCTATTTCCCTTTTTCTTTTTCTATTATCTCAAATGCATTTTCAAAAGATTCTTGAAATAAAAACCAATCACCCAATTAAAATATGCAACGGCATGGATGCACAAACACTTATTTAGCCCCATATTTGATTTTATTTAAGCAAAAATATTATCCTACTAAATTTTCATGCACACAAAAATGCTTAACTAAATCAAATTCCCTATTTAAAAATTTTCAAAAATTTAGGGTGTCACAGTGACTCCGTCTATGTCGCTTAAGGATCGATTCTTGGAGCCTTTCTTTGTCATGTTGAACGTATGCCTCTCTCTTAGCTAGCCAGACTCGAGTGTCTCTGGCCGTGAATCTGAGTAGCTCAACTCAATCCGAGAGTCGGCAAGTATAAAGTGCGCCTCGGAAGGGAGCCATAGGCATGAGTCTAAGGGCAGGTGATTTAAAAGTCCTGATCGTCCTAGCAGAAGGGTAATTTATAAGAGTGCTGGCGCTGATCGAACCCGCGAAGTTGGTTCCTGAGTTGTATCAAAGGTGACCCATGGCTACCCTTACAAAGTATGCCAGGGTGAGAGTTAGGAATACCCCTCAGCTAAGTTGTAATTCGATTCGAGTTGTCGTCTCTCACCGGTTAGTGAGAACTTGACGGGCTTATCTCCAAAGTAGCTGCACTAAATAACTTGATGGTTCAGGAATGATGATATGATGATGGCCTTATTATACCTGCTATGGTTAATATTGTTTGCCCTAATGAAGTGAGTGCTCTAGTACAGGTGCTAATATAGATGATAGGTTAATGATTATTAACTTGAAGCTAAGCTTTAAATGATTACTTAGGCTATGTCAGCTTTATGCAAATTGTGTCAAGCTAGCTCCACTTTATATCAGCCTTGCATGATCCTTGGTGTCTTTTATTTCTGGTTTTTGACGGGTAAGTCTAGCTGAGTACCTTCCCGTACTCAAGGTTTATTTCCCACCTATTGCAAAGACCTATTCTATGTTGGGTGCTGCAAGTATTGCCTTCCCCCGGCTGGGGATGAAGAATAGACCATTGGGCGTGGTCTCTACTAGTGTTATTATCTGAAGATGCTTTTGTGGGACATGACCTTTAATCTAGCAATGTATTTAAACTTATGAAATTATGTATCAAACTATGATGCTTCCGCTAATCAGACTTGGTTTGTAATATTTTATTTTGAACTCTGATGGATGTAATCCGTATGCTACTTGTGAATTGTTCTAACGAATGATGTGTTGTGTTGAATCACTACGATATTGGCTTATATGTTTAAAGTTGTTTTAAATCCTTCGAGATTTCTGGACTACCGGGGTTATGGGAGCCTCAGACAGGAATTTGATCACTTTGGTGATTGTTTCTGTACTTACGTTCTTATAAATTGGTCGGTTTTGTTACAGTAGTTCCATCGGGTGCGTCCAAAATGATTTCTGAGCATATGGTACGTTCGGCGCAAAATGTGCACCTATCGTGCATCAAGATTAGCACTATCTCCAACCAGACTGAATCAAGCTTCCACTTGAGCCTCGTCACCTAGAAGTATCATTGGGTGCGTCCAAAATGATTTTTAAGCCTATGGTACCTTGCCGCAAAACGTGCACCTACCTTGCACCGACACTAACACTGTCTCCAAATGGACTAAAATGA
>CM039581.1:47639602-47658031 GCA_022457205.1 Saccharum spontaneum | reverse complement strand
ACCTATGGTACGTTTGGCATAAAGCATGCATTATCTAGCGTCAAGGTTAGCACTATCTCCAAACGGACTGAATCAAGCTTCCACTTGGGTCTCGTCACCATGGAGTATCATTGGGTGCATCCAAAATTATTTCTGAGCCTATGGTACGTTCCGCGCAAATAGTGAACCTATTTTGTACCAACACTAGCACTGTCTAAAAACAGAATAAAACGAGCAACCACTTGAGCCTCGTCACCTAGGAGTACCATCGGGTGCGTCCAAAATGATTTCTCAGCCAATGGTACGTTCGGGCAAACCGTGCACCTATCTTGTGTCAGGGTTAGCACTTTCTCCAAACGGACTGAATCAAGCTTCCACTTGGGTCTCGTCACCATGGAGTATCATTGGGTGCATCCAAAATTATTTCTGAGCCTATGGTACATTCCGCGCAAACTGTGAACCTATTTTGTACCGACACTAGCACTATCTAAAAACAGAATGAAACGAGCAGCCCCTTGAGCCTCGTCACCAAGGAGTACCATTGGGTGCGTCCAAAATGATTTCTGAGCCAATGGTACGTTCGGGGCAAACCGTGCACCTATCTTGTGTCAGGGTTAGCACTATCTCCAAACGGACTGAATCAAGCTTCCACTTGAGCCTTGTCACCATGGACTATCATTTGGTGCGTCCAAAAAGATTTCTGAGCCTATGGTACGCTTGGCGCAAACTGTGCACCTATCTTGCACCGACACTAACATTGTCTCCAAATGGTCCGAAATGTGATTTCGCATGACCCAAGTCACCTAGGACTTACATCAGGTCCAGCCAAAATGATTTATGAGCCTATGGTACGTTGGGCGCAAAAGCGTGTACCAATCTTGCATCAAGATTAGCATTATCTCCATATGGACTGAACTGAGCTTCCACATGAGCCTTGTCACCTAGGGGTACCATCACTGGCATCCAAAATGATTCTGAGCCCGTTGTACGTTTGTCACAAACCGTGCACCTATCTTGCACTGGCACTAACATTGTCTCCAAATAGACCAAAACGAGATTCCACTTGCCCATGTCACCTAGGACTTCAATCGAGTGCATACAAAATGATTTTCTGAGCCCATGGTACGTTCAGCGCAAATCATGCACCTATCTTGCATCAAGGTAGCACTTGAGCCTCATCACCATGGAGTATCATTGGGTGTGTCCAAAATGATTTCTGAGCCTATGGTACGTTCAGCGCAAACTGTGAACCTATCTTGCACCGACACTAACACTGTCTCCAAACGTAATGAAACGAGCCTCCACTTGAGTCTCGTCACCTAGGAGTACCATCGGGTGCGTCTAAAATGATTTCTGAGCCTATGGTACGTTCAGCGCAAACTGTGAACCTATCTTGCACCGACACTAACACTGTCTCCAAACGTAATGAAACGAGCATCCACTTGAGCCTCGTCACCTAGGAGTACCATCGAGTGCGTCCAAACTAATTTCTGAGCCTATGGTACGTTCGGCGCAAACCGTGCACCTATCATGCATAAAGGTTAGCACAATCTCCAAACGGACCGAATCAAGCTTCCACTTGAGCCTTGTTACCATGGACTATCATTGGGTGCGTCCAAAAAGATTTCTGAGCCTGTTGTATGTTTGGCGCAAACTGTGCACCTATCTTGCACCAACACTAACACTGTCTCCAAACGGACCGAAACAGGATTCCAGATAACCCAAGTCGCCTAGGAGTTACATCGGGTCCATCCAAAATGATTTTTGCGCCTGTGGTACATTTGGTGCAAAGCGTGCCCTATCTTGCGTCAAGATTAGCACTATCTCCAAACAGACTGAATCAAGCATCCACTTGAGCCTTGTCACCTAGGAGTACCATCGCGGGCGTCCAAAATGATTCTGAGCCCGTTGAATGTTTGGCGCAAGCCGTGCACGTATTTTGCATTGACACTAACACTATCTCCAAACAAACCAAAATGAGATACCAGAAGCCCACGTCACCTAGGACTTCCATTGGGTGTGTACCAAATGATTTCTGAGCCTGTGGTACGTTTAGCGTAAATCGTGCACCTATGTTGCGCCGGCTACCACTGTGTCCAAACGGAATGAAATGAGCATCCATTTGAGCCTCATCACCTATGAGTACCATCGGGTGCGTCTAGAAAGATTTCTGAGCCTATGGTATGTTTGGCGCAAACCATGCACCTATCTTGCGTCAAGGTTAGCACAATCTCCAAACGGACTGAACAAGCTTCCAGTTGAGCCTTGTCATCATGGACTATCATTGTCTGTTGTACGTTTGGCGCAAACTGTGCACCTATCTTGCACCGACACTAACACTATCTCCAAATGGACCTAAACGAGATTTCACATGACACAAGTCGCCTTGGAGTTACATCGAGTGTGTCCAAAATGAATTTTGAGCCTGTGGTACGTTCGGCGCAAAGCATGCACCTATCTTGCTTCAAGATTAGCACCATTTTCAAATGGACTGAATCGATCTACGACAAGAGCCTCGTCACCTAGAAGTATTACTAGCTGCATCCAAAACGATTCCTGAGCCTATGGTACGCTTGGCACAAACCGTGAACCTATCTTGCTCTGACACTAACACTATCTCCAAATGGACCAAAACGAGATTTCACATGACCCATGTCACCAAGGAGTTCCATCAAGTGCATCCAAAATGATTTCTAAGCCTATCGTACGTTCAGCGCAAATCATGCACCTATGTTGCATCAAGATTAGCAGTATCTCCGAACGGACTGACTCGAGCATCCACTTGAGCCTCGTCACCTAGGAGTACCGTCGGGTGCGTCCGAAATGATTTCTAAGCCTATGGTATATTTGGCACAAACCAAGCAACTATCTTGCATCAAGATTGGCACTATCTCCAAATAGAATGAAACGAGAATCTAGTTGAGTCTGGTCACCTAGGAGTACCGTACGCGTCCAAAATGATTTTTGAGCATATGGTACGTTTGGTGCATACCATGGACCTATCCTGCACCGACACTAACAATGTTTGCGAACAGACCAAAACAAAATTCCACATGACCCACATCACCTAGGAGTTCGATTGGGTGCGTCCAAAGCGAATTTTGAGCCTATGGTAAGTTAGGCAGAAACCGTGCACCTATCTCAGGTCAAGGTTAGCACTATCTCCAAACAAAATGAATCGAGCTTCCACTTGAGCCTCGTCACCATGGAGTATCAATAGATGCGTCCAAAAGATTTCTAAGCCTATGGTACGTTTTGTGCAAACTGTGCGCCTATCTTGCAACGACAATAACACTGTCTCCAAATAGACCAAAACAAGATTCCACATTACTCACGTCGCCTAGGAGTTACATCGGGTCCATCCAAAATGATTTTTGAGCCTGTGGTACGTTCGGCGCAAAGCGTGTATCTTGCGTGAAAATTAGCACTATCTCCAAACAGAATGAAACGAGCATCCACTTCAGCCTCGTCACCTAGGAGTACCACCGTGTGCGTCCAAAATGATTTCTGAGCCTATGGTATGTTTGGTGTAAACCATGCACCTATCTTGCACCGACACTAACACTGTCTCAAAACGGACAGATACAAGATTCCACATGGCCCACGTCACCAAGGAGTTCCATCGGGTGCATCCAAAATGATTTATGAGCCTATGGTACATTCGGCGCAAACCGTGCACCTATCTTGCATCAAATTAGCATAATCTCCAAACGAAATGAAACAAGCATCCACTTGAGCCTTGTCACCTAGGAGTACCATCGGGTGTGTCCAAAATGATTTCTTAGCCTATGGTACGTTTGGCGCAAACCATGCACCTATCTTGCTCCGACACTAACACTGTCTCCAAACGAACCAAAACAATATTCCGCATGACCCTCATCACCTAGGAGTACCATCGGGTGCGTCCAAAACAATATCTAAGCCTATGCTAGATTTGGCGCAAACCGTGCAACTATCTTGCGTCAAGATTGGCACTATCTCTAAACGGAATGCAACGAGCATCCACTTGAGCCTCGCCACCTAGAAGAACCATCGGGTGTCCAAAATGATTTCTAATCCTATGGTACGTTTGGCGCAAACCATCCTATCTAGCACTGACACTAACATAGTTTGCAAGCAGACCGAAACAAAATTTCACATGAACCATATAAACAATTTTCTAAGCCTATGGTACGTTCGACTCAAATCTTGCACCTATCTTGCGTCATGGTTAGCACTATCTCCAAACAGACTGAATCGAGCTTCCACTTGAGCCTTGTCACCATGGAGTATCGTTGGGTGCGTCCAAAACGATTTCTGAGCCTATGTTACGTTTGGCGCAAACTGTGCACCTATCTTGCATCGACACTAACACTGTCTCCAAACGGAATGAAACAAGATTCCCCATGGCCCACGTCACCAAGGAGTTCCATCGGGGGCGTCCAAAATGATTTCTTACCCTATGGTATGTTCGGCGCAAATCGTGCACCTATCTTGCGTCAAGATTAGCACTATCTCCAAACGGAATGAAACGAGCATCGACTTGAGCCTCGTCACCTAGGAGTACCACCGGGTGCGTCCAAAATGATTTCTGAACCTATGGTACGTTTGGCGCAAACCATGCACCTATCTTGCACCGACACTAGCACTGTCTCCGAACGGACCAAAACAAGATTCCATATGGCCCACGTCACCAAGGAGTTCCATCGGATGTGACCAAAATGATTTCTGAGCCTACGGAACGTTCGGGGCAAGCCGTGCACCTATCTTGCGTCAAGATTAGAACTATCTCCAAACGAACCAAATCGAGCTTCCACTTGAGCCTCATTACCTATGATATGAACCTGCTAGGCGTGAGATCAATCGATTTGGTGGATGGAGATGACATTCACGGCCCGACTACAGCCTTCCAAGACCGCGCCTTAGCAACCGATACACCACCTCCAAAGGCCGTCACGATCTTGTGGAGCGCGACAACCAGCTACTAGGGCTCCCGTCCTGCAAGCAATCGAAGAACTAGCAAGAACAAGGAATCAAGCACTGAATTTGCAAGATGAAATTGAAAGCCTCAAACTGAATCTTATTATGAGTGGAGTTCCGAAGACAAGGAGATGGGTGGCTGGATCAGCACACGCACCTACAAGCAAGTAGCAAAGGCTAAACTTGATCTAAACAAAACCCAAGTGTTCCTGGTGGTGGCTAAGGGGTATATGATGTGTGGAGGACGACCACAAGAGAGTTTGGGTCATGCTCCAACCCTAGGACGCGTCCCTACTGGACTCTAAACGATACAAGCCCATTGGGCTAACTTAAGGTGGCGCAGCACCCTGGACAGAATAGACCTCTCCGTGATTTTTGGACTGTTGACGCCGTTTCTGAGCAGGTATGAGTATGAGGTCAGATCCGTATGAAAGTAGACTTTATTAGCTTTCCAACAAGTCCAGAATCACCCCAATCCAACTCCGTATGTAACCGTGACGACCGTCACAAGTTTGAGGTGTGCTGCAGTCCGAATCCAACCTACGCGAGTCCTTTTCCCTTTCGGTCTTCTCCTTGATTCCTAATCAAAACAATAGTGCACGTGTCTCCAAGATCTAAACAGGATGGACAAGAGCTCAAGAAGGAACTCACTTGATGATTAAGTGTTCGAGCACAAGCACGGGTAATAGGACCAGCAGGTGTCGGCGTGGACGGCGTGGATGTATGATCGGTGTTGATGTCCTCATCAACCTAGGAGTATCATTGGGTGCGTCCAAAATGATTTTTGAGCCTATATGACGTTTAGCGTAAACCATGCACCTATCTTGCACCGACACTAACAATGTCTCCAAACGCACTGAAACAAGATTTTGCATGACCCAAGTCACCAAGTAGTTACATCAGGTTTGTCCGAAATGATTTCTGACCCTGTGGTACGTTCGGCGCAATGCGTGCACCTATCTTGCATCAAGATTAGTATTATCTCCAAACGGACTGAATCGAGCTTCCTCGTGAGCCTTGTCACCTAGGAGTACCATCGGGTGCGTCCAAAATAATTTATAAGCCTATGGTACGCTTGGCGCAATACATGCACCTATCTTGCACCGACACTAATACAGTCTCCAAGTGGACCGAAATGAGATTCCGCGGAGCCCACGTCACTAAGGGGTTCCATCGAGTGCATCCAAAATGATTTCAAAGCCTATGGTATGTTTGGTGCAAACGTTGCACCTATCTTGCGTCAAGATTAGAACTATCTCCAAATGGACTAATCGAGCTTCCACTTGAGCCTCGTCACCTAAAAGTATCACTGGGTGCATCAAAGAAAATTTCTGAGCCTATGGTACGTTTGGCGCAAACCGTGCACCTATCTTGCACCGACACTAACACTGTCTCCAAATGGACCAAAACAACATTCCACATGACCCAATCACCTAGGAGTTCCTTCGAGCATGTCCGGAATGATTTCTAAGCTTATCGTACGTTCAGCACAAATCATGCACCTATCTTGCAACAAGTTTAGCAGTATCTCCAAACGGATTGACTCGAGCTTCCACTTGAGCCTCGTCACCTAGGAGTACCATCAGGTGCGTCCAAAATAATTTTTGAGCCTATGGTACATTTGGCACAAACCATCCTATCTTGCACCGACACTAACATTGTTTGCAAAAGGACCGAAACAAAATTCCACATGGCCCACGTCACCTGGTAGTTCGATCGGGTACATCCAAAATAATTTCTGAGCCTATGGTACGTTCGGCGCAAACTGTGCAACTATCTTGCATCAAGGTTAGCACTATCTCCAAACGGAATGAAACAAGCATCCACTTGAGCCTCCTCACCTAGGAGTACCATCGGGTGCGTCCAAAATGATTTCTGAGCCTATGGAACGTTTGACGCAAACCATGCACCTATCTTGCACCGACACTAGCACTGTCTCAAAATGGACCGAAACGATATTCCATAAGGCCCAGGTCACCAAGGAGCTCCATCGGGTGCATCTAAAATGATTTCTGAGCCTATGAAACGTTCGGCGCTTTGCTACACCATAGAAGTTGTTTCCATGATGATGTGGGCTCATGTGGTTAGATCAGGAAAGAATATTATTGACTAGTGTCATCCCATTAGATCCATATGTCATTTCCTTAGTAAGTTATGTTTTGCTAGTCGTGAAGGCGGTCTAATATCTTTATAGACCATCAAAGTTGCAAGTATATATTTACTTACGAGCTAAAATTGAGGCAGCGAAGGTGGCTAGAGTTCATTAAGGATTATAATTTGACTATTGAGTATCATCCTAGAAAGACAAAAGTTGTTGTAGATGCTCTTATTTATGGATGAAATCGGATCAGATTCAGATGTATGGCGGTGGTCCTGTATTATGTCCCATTTCTCATTTTCTATCCCATATTTCTCTGCGATCTTAGAACCTTGAATCATTTTGGAATTAATATCTATCTCATATACTGATCAGAAATCCAATTTTTAGTGTTCGGATTTGGATATGGTCGGATATTGAATGTTCAAATTCAGATACGGACTATACATACAAGGTTTGGCCTTTTTGAGATGGACGGATATCAAGAAATATAATTCCATTTTCATCCCTGGTCTTAGTAGAATAGGTGATCCTAAAGCATGCATGACATTGATTGGTGACTTGGACAGCATGGGTTTTTTTCCTTGCTATGCTGGTTTTGCATGCGAGGAGACCCATGTGGGTAGGTGAGTGGCTCAGTTGTAAGATCGTTTACTCTAGGCTATTCATAAGCACGTTGAGGTAGGTCAACCCATTTAATTATGGAGGTTGATGGCTCTATTTATTTCAGAGGTTGTCTATGTGTTCCATAGAAAGCTGAGGTGAAGATGGATATATTGAGGACTCCATACATGGTACATCCAGTTGAGACTAAGATGTATTGAGACTTGAAGCAGAGTTTTTGGTGGAAGTGAATGAAAATTGATAATGCTAAGTATGTGGCTTCATGTGGTATTTGTCATAAGGTGAAGGCTGAGCATCAGAGGCCTACTAGGTTGCTAATGCAAACGGAGATCCCTAAGTAGAAATTGGAGAATATTACAAAAGACTTTGTAGTTGGTTTGTCTCGCTCGCCTAGACGCGAAGATGCTATTCGGGTTGTCATTGATAGGCTTACCTAAGTGGCTCCTTTCCAATCAAAATGACTAATTCAGTTGTAGATTTGGTTCGGTTATTTGTCAAGGAGATTGTGAGGTTGCATGGTGTGCCCAAGTATATTGTGTCAAATCGAGACTCTAAGTTTGTGTCTAATTTTTGGAGAAGTCTACACAGTGCTTTGGGCACGAAACTTGATATGAGTACTGCTTTCCATCCTCAAATAGATGGTTAGCCTGAGCCTACTATTCAGACCTTAGAGGATATGTTGTGTGCCTATGTGCTTTTATGGAAGGGAAGTTGGGAAGATCACTTCAATTTGGTAGAGTTTGCTTACAACAATAGTTACCAAGTTAGTATTTGGATGGAACCATACAAAGCGTTGTACTGGCGCAGATGTATTTCTCCACTTTGTAGGGATGTTGTTGGTGAGCGATCTTTAATTGGTCTAGATTGGGTACAACCAACTCATGATAATGTACATGATATTAGAAAAAAACTTGTTGATTGCTCAAAGTCGACAGAAGGGCTATGTAAATGTTAGATGGAGGGCTTTGGAGTTTGCAGTGGGAGATGAGATGTTCTTGAAGGTTTCACCCATGAAAGGCATTGTCCAGTTTGTACCAAAGGGAAGCTTAGCCCGCAAGTATAGTGGGCCTTATGTGATTATCACTAGAGTTGGCACTTTGGCATATCGGTTGTAGTTGTGGAGTCTATGGTAGGAGTAAACTCAATGTTGAGAAAATACATGAAAGACCCCAAGTCGATGATTGAAGTTGAACTAGTGATCATAAATCAAGACTTGACTACGAAATGTCAGCTGGTGAGCATGTGACGTGCAACCGGACTATCAAATATGTTAAGGTTTTATGGACAAATCAGACACAACAAGAAGCCAAATGGGAGTCGAAGGATCATATGCGCAACAAGTATCTAGAGCTCTATGAATCTTGTGGTGTTTTTTCTAAGCAAGTGGTTCTATTCTCGTTTTGTTAATAGTTTCTCTTGGATGAATTTAGGGACGAATTCCCTAAAGGAGGGGAGAATGTAATACCTGAGAATGCACGATAAATATGGATTTCTTTCATTTGGATTAAGTTATTTATCTATGGAAGGTTGACCGGCTTTTTAAGAGGGGCCAGAAATTTAACTTTTGATCCATGTTGCTCGAATGGATTATCGGACACTACCTATGTGTAGAGCTCGCCGAATGCATTTTGATTGAGTACACATATGTAGTAATCAGATTTTAAATCACAGTTATATTCATTGCTAGGTGAAAGAATAAGAAAATAAAGAAAATAAAGGCTACAGTAACCAAGTGGAAAGGTGCATTATGTGACTTTCGGTTGCCGTAGCTGACTTTGCCTCTGTAGCATGACCGCCCATTTGTTTGGTTGGCGCAAGGGATAAGGAAAAACATGTGTGCTACAGTAACTCGCGGCTATAGTACCAGCCCACCTTAAGTGGCCCATAGCGAGACGTTCTCTTACTTGGCTCTGATCTGCTCGTGGTTCCTGGTTCCTGGTCCTGCCGCCACTTCACATCATGCAAAAGGCAGGGTAAAGGGAGAGAAGGGAGAGGAGGAAAGGAGAGGAGACCAAGGGCTTGCTACCATCACCTACGTGCCCTGATCTTCTCGGAAACTGATCGGGACGGCAAGACGATTGTAGCGGCAAGGATCACGGCGAGGTGGAGAAGAGGAAAAACACAAAGTGGATCGCTAGGGGTTTCTTCATCGTGCTAGCCGTGGTTGCCCTAGGTGAGATTCCAAATTATAATCCACTTGTTTGGATGAAGTTTTGCGGATCCTAACATCTCATTAGAAAGGATTTAGTTGGAGTAGTTCCTGAAATTCCCGAATTTGATCTAAGTCAAGTTTAGAAATCCCGTCAGATTATGTAGTTTCTGTTTATCGCTCTTTTAGGGCATCTTAGTGGCCTAAATAAATTTTGGCACTGTGGAGAAAGTTGTAGAGGACTTCGTTATCTTTCTTTTGAAGCCAAGAGCACATTCATAGCCTCTGTATTTTGGAAGAGATGATAGTTTGAAGTGGACTGTTTTTCAGTGACGAAATTCTGGACAGTTTTAGATTTAATCTATTTTCGGTCCTCTTACTTGAGTAATTTGAACTTAAGATCTAAATGAAAGTTGTATGGATTTTCTTTATCTTTCCAGATTGTTGTAGAACACGTTTTTTGGACGAGTATGTACCCAGTTATGAATTTTATTAGGTTGTTGTACTGTTTTGACTGTCAGAAATGTTCAGTTAACTTAAGATGATGATTATGGTATCTTGGAGACCTCTAATGCCAAATCTTATAATACCAAAGTTTTAGATAAAGAAATTTTCTATCATCTGGTAGATTAAGGGAATTTATTATTGTATGGTTGTTTGTCTATGAAAAAGAGAAGGGACAGTGCTGCTGTCACGATCGGTAGTGAGATGGTAGATGCTCAAACGGCAGGGTTGGGACACTTTATTGTGTAATCTGTTGTTGATTTTATATGTATGATAGTGTTGGTGCTGAGGTTTGCTTGTGATCAGGTGGTGTACCTTCAGATTGTGCTTAGCTCTCTTTTGATCTTCGGTGAAGGCAAGTAAACGTGGCGCTGTGGTCCACATGCTTTGGCTTTGTTGTTTGAATTGCCTCCACTAAATTTCAGTATCTCACACTAACCATATAATCTAAAGTTTGAAGTTATTTGCTTTACTTTGATGTATATTATTTCTTATCTTGTGGTATTACTTTTGAATTACGAAGTATATGAAGTGCATACATTACAACATTTGCACTTTTTCATTGATATGCATAAGAAACCATAGCCAAATTGGTGCGGTAAGTACCGGTACAACAACGCACGTTGATAAGCAATGTGGTTGCAGCAACTCACATTGATGAGCATTGTGGTTGCAGCCCTCACTCCCTCTCCTTGGGATGTGTGGGTAGAAGTGAAGTCATGCATTGCATTGCATCATTTGCATGCATCATCTGCATTGCACCTTTTGCATTGCACTTGGAATTATATTTATATTACTATGAAGCACTTGATGTCTCTATTAGTATGCTATTTAAACCTAATGCTTAATCTACTGTGATTCGAATAACATGGTTGAAGCAGTTTGCTTGCTGAGGTTTTCCATAAACCTCACACGCTTGTTCCCCATCCCAGGTACTTGAGCTTCGAGGATGTTTGGTGGGATGGGAGTAGCTTGCACACATGGTGTACACTTCAAACAATCATATGTAACATGCTAGTTGGTTGTAGAGTCGTTTTGTATGTTGTAACAAACATCTGAGGTTTGTTGGTTAGGTTTGAGAAGATGTCTTTTCTTTGTCATCGTAGGAGACTTAATTTAATGCTTAATCTAAATGACGTGTTTTTGCTTCCGCGTACTCCGTTGGCGTAGTGTAGTATCATAATTCTCCAAAGGATTGTTGTTTTCTTCTGGGGTGTTTCAGGTAGTTACGGGAGGTGATAGCCCCGTCCATACCGAATTGAGTAGGTTCTTAAATTAGTAGGACTGTAGTCGCGTCGGTAAAGTTATCCTTAGTGGTGCTTTCCCGTCTAGCGGCATCCCGAAGTGAACATTAGAAGGACATTTGAATCATAACCTTGCCTTGCATAGGATCATTAGCATAGGAATCCTCTCTACCCATCATATCTTAACCTTGATTGCTACCCTTGGATAAACTAGTGGTTAGGCGGCTCACACACGTTTCCCTGTGGATACGATATTTAAAACCCTCTGGGTGAAAGCTACAACGACATCCGTGCGCTTGTGGATTTATCTATGTGCGTTAAAAATACCAACAATGCCTTAAGCAGAAAAGCCCATTGCAATTCTTTGGTTAGTGAAGACTTTCATCTAGCACATCTCCTTCATCCTGTGGTACTCCACAATATCACTATGGATTGCTCTCTTAGAAGTCGAATTATCGAACTCTAGAAGACTGATGTGGGTGTGTTTCACATCAAGTGGAAGATGAAAGAGCAAGAAACCAAGCATTTTAGGGTGGATGACAAAGGAATTCTCTGGTTCAATGATAGACTTGTAGTACCCAAAGACAAAGAACTTAGAAATCAAATTATGGCTGAAGCCCATTCTTCTAGATTGTCCATCCATCCTGGTAGCAGTAAAATGTATCAAGATCTCAAGCCGTATTATTGGTGGACCAAGATGAAGAAAGAAATCGTAGCCTCCATTGCAAGGTGTGATACAGAGTCAAGGCTATTCACATGAAGCCCAGGTTATTGCAGCCACTCTCTATTCCTGGCTGGAAGTGGAAAGAAATTGTTATGGATTTCATTGTTGGATTACCCACTACAGAAAAGGGTTTTGATTCAATCTGGGTTATCATGGATCATCTAACCAAATCTGCTCACTTTATTCCTGTCAAGTCTACCTATCACCCTCACAATTATGCTGACATTTATTTCCAACAAGTGGTACGTCTCCATGGTGTGCCCAAATCCATTGTTTCTAATAGAGGACCTCAATTCACGGCTCGCTTTTGGGAACGCTTGCATCAGAATCTTGGCACTCATCTAATCTGCAGTTCTGCCTATCATCCGCAAACATCAGGGCAGACTGAGCGTGTTAATCAAATTCTTGAAGACATGCTTAGAGCTTGTCTTATCTCTTGCAAAGGCTCTTGGGAGAAATGGTTGCCTCTCACTGAATTCTCTTATAACAACAATTACCAAGAGAGTATCAAGATGGCTCCTTTTGAAGCTTTATATGGTCGCAAGTGTAGGACTCCTTTCAACTGGGTGGAACCCGGAGAAAGAAGATTCTATGGTATTGATTTTGTAAAAGAAGCCGAAGAGCAAGTTCGAGCTATACAAAAGAATATGACCGCCGCTTAGGCTAGACAGAAGAGCTATGCAGATAAGAGAAGAAAACCTATCGAGTTTGAAGTAGGTGACCATGTCTATCTGAAGGTATCTAAAAACCTATCGAGTTTGAAGTAGGTGACCATGTCTATCTGAAGGTATCCCCTATGAGAGGAGTAAAATGTTTTGGAATCAAAAGGAAGCTTGAGCCTCGATATATTGGACCTTACCGGATTATCGAGAAAAGTGGAAGAGTAGCCTATAAGCTTGATTTACCTCATGAAATGGGAGCTATCTTTTTGGTATTCCATGTGTCTGAACTAAAGAAATGTCTCCGCATTCCCGAGGAAAGAGTAACAGTGAGAAGAATCAAATTGAAGTCTAATCTTTCATATGAGGAAAAGCCCGTTTTGGTTCTGGATACTCAAGAAAGGGTGACTTGTAGTCGAGTAGTTAAGTTATACAAGGTGGTTTGGAGTAATCATAGTAAACGAGATGTGACCTGGGAGCGGGAAGATTATTTAAAGGACAATTATCGGATGCACCCAACGATACTCCATGGTGACGAGGCTCAAGTAGAAGCTCGATTTAGTCCGTTTGGATATAGTGCTAACCTTGACACAAGATAGGTGCATGGTTTGCTTCGAATGTACCATAGGCACAGAAATCACTTTGGACGCACCCAATAGAACTCCTAGGTGACGTGGCCCATGTTGAATTTTGTTTCGGTCCATTTGCAGATAGTATTAGTGTCGGTGCAAGATAGGTGCGTGGTTTGCGCCAAATGTACCATAGGCTAAAAAATCATTTTGGACGCACCCAATGGTACTCCTAGATGACGAGGCTCAGATGGATGCTCGTTTCATTCTGTTTGGAGATAGTGCGAATCTTGATGCAAGATATGTGCACGGTTGGCCCCGAACGTACCACAGGCTCAGAAATCATTTTAGACACACCCGATGGAACTCCTTGGTGACGTGGGCCATGTGGAATCTCATTTCGGTCTGTTTGGAGACAGTGTTAGTGTCGGTGGGAGATAGGTGCATGGTTTGCACCAAACATAACATAGGCTCAAAAATCATTTTGGACGCACCCGATGGTACTCCTAAGTGATGAGCCTCAAGTGGGTGCTCGTTTTATTCCATTTGGAGATAGTGCGAATCTTGACGCAAGATGGGTGCACAATTTGCACTGAACATACCACAGGCTCACAAATCATTTTGGACGCACCCGATGGAAGTCCTAGGTGACGTGGCAT
This sequence comes from Saccharum spontaneum, assembly GCA_022457205.1. Classification (NCBI taxonomy): domain Eukaryota; kingdom Viridiplantae; phylum Streptophyta; class Magnoliopsida; order Poales; family Poaceae; genus Saccharum; species Saccharum spontaneum. The sequence goes on along the minus strand of CM039581.1, from coordinate 47,643,863 downwards.
GTGGAATCTTGTTTTGGTCTAGTTTGAGACAGTGTTAGTGTCAGTGCAAGATAGGTGCACGGTTTGTGCCAAACGTACCGGGGCTCAGAATCATTTTGGATGCTCGCGATGGTACTCCTAGGTGACAGGGCTCAAGTGGAAGCTTGATTCAGTCCATTTGGAGATAATTCTAATCTTGACGCAAGATAGGTGCACGCTTTGCGCCGAACGTACCATAGGCTCAAAAATCGGTTTGAATGGACCCGATGTAACTCCTAGGCAACTTGGGTCATGTGGATTCTCGTTTCGGTCCGTTTGGTGACAGTGTTAGTGTCGGTGCAAGATAGGTGCACGGTTTGCGCCGAACGTAACATGGGCTCAGAAATCATTCTGGACACACCCAACAGAACACCTAGGTGATGTGGGTCATGTGAAATTTTGTTTCGGTCCGTTTGCAGACAGTGTTAGTGTCGGTGCAAGATAGGTGTGTGGTCTACGCCAAACATACCATAGGCTCAGAAATCATTTTGGACGCACCCTATGGTACTCCTAGGTGACGAGGCTCAAGTGGATGCTCGTTTCATTCCATTTGGAGATAGTGCTAATCTTGACGCAAGATAGTTGCACGGTTTGCTCCAAACGTACCATAGGCTTAGAAATCGTTTTAGACGCACCTAGTGGTACTTCTAGGTGACAAGACTCAAGTGGAAGCTCGATTCAGTCCGTACCTTGACGGAAGATAGGTGCACAGTTTGCGCCGAATGTACCATAGGCTCAGAAATCATTTTGGACACACCCGAAGGTACTCCTAGGTGACGAGGCTCAAGTGGAAGCTCGATTAAGTTTGTTTTAAGATAGTGCTAATCTTGACGGTAGATAGGTGCACAGTTTGTGCCAAAACGTAACATAGGCTCTGAAATCATTTTGGATGCACTTGATGGAACTCCTTGGTGACGTGGGCCATGTGGAATCTTGTTTCTGTCCGTTTGGAGATAGTGTTAGTATCAGTGCAAGATTGGTGCATGGTTTGCGCCAAACGTACCATCGGCTCAGAAATCATTTTGGACGCACCCGATGGTACTCCTAGGTGACGAGGCTTAAGTGGAAGCTCGAGTCAATCCATTTGGAGATACAACTAACCTTGACACAAGTTAGGTGCACGATTTGCGCCGAACGTACGACATGCTTAGAAATCATTCTAGACACGCTCGATGGAACTCCTAGGTGAAGTGGGTCATGTGGAATCTCATTTTAGTCCATTTGGAGACAGTGTTAGTGTCGGTGCAAGGTAGGTGCACATTTTGCGGCAAGGTACCATAGGCTTAAAAATCATTTTGGACGCACCCAATGATACTTCTAGGTGACGAGGCTCAAGTGGAAGCTTGATTCAGTCTGGTTGGAGATAGTGCTAATCTTGATGCACGATAGGTGCACATTTTGCGCCGAACGTACCATATGCTCAGAAATCATTTTGGACGCACCCGATGGAACTACTGTAACAAAACCGACCAATTTATAAGAACGTAAGTACAGAAACAATCACCAAAGTGATCAAATTCCTGTCTGAGGCTCCCATAACCCCGGTAGTCCAGAAATCTCGAAGGATTTAAAACAACTTTAAACATATAAGCCAATATCGTAGTGATTCAACACAACACATCATTCGTTAGAACAATTCACAAGTAGCATACGGATTACATCCATCAGAGTTCAAAATAAAATATTACAAACCAAGTCTGATTAGCGGAAGCATCATAGTTTGATACATAATTTCATAAGTTTAAATACATTGCTAGATTAAAGGTCATGTCCCACAAAAGCATCTTCAGATAATAACACTAGTAGAGACCACGCCCAATGGTCTATTCTTCATCCCCAGCCGGGGGAAGGCAATACTTGCAGCACCCAACATAGAATAGGTCTTTGCAATAGGTGGGAAATAAACCTTGAGTACGGGAAGGTACTCAGCTAGACTTACCCGTCAAAAACCAGAAATAAAAGACACCAAGGATCATGCAAGGCTGATATAAAGTGGAGCTAGCTTGACACAATTTGCATAAAGCTGACATAGCCTAAGTAATCATTTAAAGCTTAGCTTCAAGTTAATAATCATTAACCTATCATCTATATTAGCACCTGTACTAGAGCACTCACTTCATTAGGGCAAACAATATTAACCATAGCAGGTATAATAAGGCCATCATCATATCATCATTCCTGAACCATCAAGTTATTTAGTGCAGCTACTTTGGAGATAAGCCCGTCAAGTTCTCACTAACCGGTGAGAGACGACAACTCGAATCGAATTACAACTTAGCTGAGGGGGTATTCCTAACTCTCACCCTGGCATACTTTGTAAGGGTAGCCATGGGTCACCTTTGATACAACTCAGGAACCAACTTCGCGGGTTCGATCAGCGCCAGCACTCTTATAAATTACCCTTCTGCTAGGACGATCAGGACTTTTAAATCACCTGCCCTTAGACTCATGCCTATGGCTCCCTTCCGAGGCGCACTTTATACTTGCCGACTCTCGGATTGAGTTGAGCTACTCAGATTCACGGCCAGAGACACTCGAGTCTGGCTAGCTAAGAGAGAGGCATACGTTCAACATGACAAAGAAAGGCTCCAAGAATCGATCCTTAAGCGACATAGACGGAGTCACTGTGACACCCTAAATTTTTGAAAATTTTTAAATAGGGAATTTGATTTAGTTAAGCATTTTTGTGTGCATGAAAATTTAGTAGGATAATATTTTTGCTTAAATAAAATCAAATATGGGGCTAAATAAGTGTTTGTGCATCCATGCCGTTGCATATTTTAATTGGGTGATTGGTTTTTATTTCAAGAATCTTTTGAAAATGCATTTGAGATAATAGAAAAAGAAAAAGGGAAATAGGAATTAAGTCTTCTCGGTTTTTGGCCCGAAGGCCCAGCTTCTCCTCTCTCCTTCCGGGCCGTTCGGCCTTCTCACCCGAGGCCCAGCCTCCTTTCCCGCGCATCGCATAATGGGCCGGCCCATCCAAATCGGAGCCGCAGGCCGCCTTGGCCCTCTCTTCTCTTGTCTCTATGACGCGCCGGGCCCGCTTATCAGCGTCGTCCTCTACCTCCTGCTCGTACCCGAGCCGGACTTCGGCAATGGAGGCCGAGGCCGTCCCGATTTCCTTCCCCCGCCTTGTTCCGCACGTCAACCAGCCTCATAAATAGCAGCCCCCGCCTCCACCGCCTCCACCTAAACCCTAATCGTGAGCCATCACCTTCGCCATCGAGCTCTAGCCGCCGCAAAGCCCTAGCCGCCACTGTCAAGCTCGGAGTCGTCAAGTTCGGCCTCTTGGTCATCCTCGCCAGCTGCAGTCACGTTCGCGACGCCCCTACGAACTCGCCGAGCTTAATTTCTTCTTCTTTTTTGGTTTAAGTCGCTGATTTCCGCTTGCTATCTTCTACAGAGAAGCTCCGTCCGCCATTGCTAGCCGCGGGAGGTTTTAGGTCGATTTCCGTCGCCCTAACCGGTCTAGGTGAGTCCGCAAGCCTCCGTTCTTGCCTCCGGTGTATTTGAATCGAAGAATAGTGCACTTAACCGCTTGATTGTGCAACGCCGGCGAGCCGCCGGTCAACCCGCCGCCGTCGGTCACTGTAGCCGGCCGGAATTCCCCTCCTTTCTTCCTAGTCAAGATCTCGGCCGTTCGTTTCTAATCCGACGGCCCAGATTTTGAGATACCCCTTCGCCGGCTGTTTTGCATAAGAGCCCCTGGGGTTTTTAAAGGGTTAACCCGCAGTCCATGGCGCCTTTGCTGGTTTACGCTTTGATAATTAGAAAACGTAATTTTGTCGGTTTAAATGAAAATATGCTTTCAGCTATTTACAGAATTGCCACTAGATCTATTTAGGTCATAAAATCTCCGTTTTAACTCCGATTTGATCCGTTCAAGTTGCGTTAGGTTCATAATTTCATATTCTATCTATTAGTACTGCTGTATAGTAGATTTTACACTTTTAAAATTCGAGGTTAGATTTAATCTATTACTTTAATAAAGTAAATCTTGTTTAAATCATAACTTTACCGTTTTAGCTCCGATTTGCGTGAATTTCGCGTCTGTGTGATCCTAGAGCGATGTAGATTTGTTTTAAAAACTTTTCATCTTATTTTACTGCTGTTGGTGTACTGTTCTAATTGTAGTTTTGTTTGCTTTGTATGATTGCTCTTGGATGATTGTTGTTGATGTGCTAATCGAGAATAGACGGTGATCAGTTCGTTGGTGATCAAGAGTACTATTACGAGTCGG
>CM039581.1:47609744-47639502 GCA_022457205.1 Saccharum spontaneum | reverse complement strand
CAATCTTCCACCTACACTAACACTGTATCCAAATGGACCAAAACGAGATTCACATGACCCGAGTCGCCTAGGAGTTACATTAGGTGCGTCCAAAATGATTTCTTAGCCTATGGTATGCTCGGCGCAAAGCATGCACCTAATCCTGTGTCAAGACTAGCACTATCTCCAAACGGAATGAAACGAGCACCCACTTGAGCCTCGTCACATAGGAGTACCATTGGTTGCGTCCAAAATGATTTCTGAGCCTATTGTACGTTTGGCACAAACCATGCACCTATCTTGCACTGACAGTAGCACTGTCTCCAAATGTACCAAAATGAGATTGCACATGACACACGTCATCTAGGAGTTCCATCGGGTGCATCCAAAATGATGTCTGAGCCTGTAGTACGTTCGACGCAAAAACCGTGCATCCATTTTGCGTCAAGATTAGCACTATCTACAAACAGATTGAATCTCACTTAAACTTGAGCCTTGTCACCTAGGAGTATCATTGGGTGCGTCCAAAATGATTTCTGAGCTATGGTACGTTTGGCGCAAACCATGCACCTTTCTTGCACCGACACTAACACTTTCTCCACATGGACCGAAACGAGATTGCACATGACCCAAGTGACTAATAGTTACATTAGGTGCGTCCAAAATGATTTCTGAGCTTGTGGTACGTTCGACTCAAAGCGTGCATCTATTTTGCGTCAAGGTTAGCACTTTCTCCAAACAGACTGAATCGAGCTTCCACTTGAGCCACGTCACCTAGGAGTACCATCGAGTGTGTCAAAAATGATTTCTGAGCCTATGGTACGTTTGGCACAAACTGTGCACCTATCTTGCGTCAAGATTAGCACTGTCTCCAAATTGAACGAAATGAGTATCCACTTGAGCCTCGTCACCTAGGAGTACCATCGGGTGCGTCCAAAACAATTTCTGAGCCTATGGCACATTTAGCGCAAACGATGCACCTATCTTGCACTGACATTAACACTGTATCCAAATGGACTAAAATGAGATTCTACATGGCCCATGTCACCAAGGAGTTTCATCAGGTGCATCCAAAATAATTTCTAAGCCTGTGGTACGTTAGGCCCAAACCATGCACCTATCTTGCATCGACACTAACACTGTATCCAAATGGACCGAAACGAGATTCACATGACCTGAGTTTCCTAGGAGTTATATCGGGTGATAAGAGTATGTGTGTCCCAATCTTTTGGTGGAGAAGGATAACTTCGATTTCACTGGAGAGACATTCACGACCCGACTACAACCATCCAAGGACGCTGCGCCTTAGCGATCGATACACCAAATTCCAGCGGTTGTCACGATCTTGCGGATCACAACCAACCAAACCACTAGGGTTATTCCTGCAAGCAATCGAAGAACAAGCAAGAACAAGTAGAAGAAGCACTCAATTGCAATATGAGATGAAGTTTCAGATCTAATACACATAAAGGTGGGGTTCCGGATCGAGTAGAACAGATGGTCTAACCGACACACGTGTCTACCAGGAAGTAGCAGGAGCTAAACTTACATCAAAACAAAAACCCAATCTCTTTGTGGTAGCTATGGAGGTATATGAGAGGGTAGAGGACAACCTAGACGTGGTGGGGCTCATCCCACAACCCTAGGACACACCCCTATTGGGCCCCACTTGATACACGGCCCATCGGGCAATAATCAGGTGACGCAGCACCGTGGACAGAAAAGGTCTCGGTATTAAAATGAGAATTGCAGATGTATTTAACAAGATATTGGCATGAGTCTAGATCCGTTGGAAAGTAGACTTGATAAACTTTCCAAAAAGTCCTAGAACGTCCCAATCGGAGTCTGTATGAAGTCGTGGCAACCGTCGGAAGCTGGGACTCTTCTGCAGTCCGAATTCATCTTCCAAAACGTGTTGGACTTGGACTCTTTCTTTCTTTGAGGCAAAAGTGACGTGGTGGCTTGGTGGATGACATTAGAATATTTGTACTTGGTCCCCAATCAACTTCATTAACCTTCCATTCTTTCCATATGCAATTGAACCTTCTCTTCATCCATGTAAGTAATTCTGAAAATGAAAATGCACACACTTTATGGTGCAGCACCAATTCATCAAATGTATCAATGATAAGTCTCATATAGAATGGTTGCACCTTTAGTTTAGAAGTGGTTAATATGGTCATATTCGAGCCAATGATGTCCTCATCATCGGGTGCGTCCAAAATGATTTCTTAGCCTATGGTATGCTCGGCGCAAAGCATGCACATATCCTGTGTCAAGACTAGCACTATCTCCAAATGGAATGAAACAAGCATCCACTTGAGCCTCGTCACATAGGAGTACCATCGGTTGCGTCCAAAATGATTTCTGAGCCTATGGTACATTTGGCGCAAACCATGCACCTATCTTGCACTGACAGTAGCACTGTCTCCAAACGGACTGAATTGAGCTTGCTGTTGAGCCTTGTCACCTAGGAGTACCATTGGTTGTGTCCAAAATGATTTCTGAGCCTATGGTACATTTGGCGCAAATCGTGCACCTATCTTGCACTGACACTAACACTGTCTCCAAATGGACCAAAATGAGATTCCACATGACCCACGTCACGTAGGAGTTCCATCGGGTGCGTCCAAAATAATGTCTGAGCCTGCAGTACATTCGAAGAAAAACCGTGCATCCATCTTGCGTCAAGATTGGCACTATCTCCATACGGACTGAATCTTGCTTCCACTTGAGCCTCGTCACCTAGGAGTATCATTGGGTGCGTCCAAAATGATTTCTGAGCCTATGGTACGTTTGGCGCAAACCATGCACCTATCTTGCACCGACACTAACACTTTCTCCACATGGACCGAAACGAGATTCCACATGACCCAAGTCAATAGTTAGATCAGGTGCATCCAAAACGATTTATGAGCCTATGGTACGTTCGACACAAAGCATGCACCTATCTTGCGTCAAGATTAGCACTTTCTCCAAATGGACTGAATCGAGCTTCCACTTGAGCCACGTCACCTAGGAGTACCATCGAGTGTGTCCAAAATGATTTCTGAGCCTATGGTACATTTGGCACAAACTGTGCAGCTATCTTGCATCAAGATTAGCACTATCTCCAAATTGAACGAAATGTGTATCCACTTGAGCCTCGTCACCTAGGAGTATCATCGGGTGCGTCCAAAAAGATTTCTGAGCCTATGGCACGTTTGGCACAAACCATGCACCTATCTTGCACCGAAACTAACACTGTCTCCAAATGGACCAAAACGAGATTCCACATCGTCATGTAGGAGTTCCATCGGGTGCGTCCAAAAATGATGTCTGAGCCTGCAGTACATTCGACGCAAAACCGTGCATCCATCTTGCGTCAAGATTAGCACTATCTCCAAACGAACTGAATCTCGCTTCCACTTGAGCCTCGTCACCTAGGAGTATCATTGGGTGCGTCCAAAATGATTTCTGAGCCTATGGTACGTTTGGCGCAAACCATGCACCTATCTTGCACCGACACTAACACTTTCTCCACATGGACCGAAACAAGATTTCACATGACCCAAGTCACCTAATAGTTTGATCAGGTGCATCCAAAATGATTTCTGAGCCTATGATATGTTCGACACAAAACATGCACCTATCTTGCGTCAAGATTAGCTCTTTCTCCAAACGAACTGAATCGAGCTTGCACTTGAGCCGCGTCACCTAGGAGTACCATCGAGTGTGTCCAAAATGATTTCTGAGCCTATGGTACGTTTGGCGCAAACTGTGCAGCTATCCTGCGTCAAGATTAGCACTATCTCCAAATTGAACGAAACGAGTATCCACTTGAGCCTCGTCACCTAGGAGTACCATCGGGAGCGTCCAAAATGATTTCTGAGCCTATGGCACGTTTGGCGCAAACCATGCACCTATCTTGCACCGACACTAACACTATATCCAAATGGACCAAAACGAGAGTGCACATGACCCACGTCACCAAGGAGTTCAATCGGGTGCATCCAAAATGATTTCTGAGCCTATGGTGCGTTTGGCCCAAACCATGCACCTTTCTTGCACCAACACTAACACGTATCTAAACGGAAACGAGATTCCACATGAACCAACTCACCTAGGAGTTACATCGGGTGCGTCCAAAATGATTTCTGAGCCTATGGTACGCTCGGTGCAAAGCGTGCACCTATCTTGCATCAAGATTAGCACTATCTCCAAACGAAATGAAACGAGCATCCATTTCAACGTCGTCACCTAGGAGTTTCATTTGGTGCGTCCAAAATGATTTCTGAGCCTGCAGTACGTTTGACGCACACCGTGCATCCATCTTGTGTCAAGATTAGCACTATCTCCAAACGGACTGAATCGAGCTTACACTTGAGCCCCATCGCCTAGGAGTACCATCGCTGGTGTGTCTAAAATGATTTCTGAGCCTATGGTATGTTTGGCGCAAACCATGCACCTATCTTGCACTGACACTAGCACTGTCTCCAAACGGACTGAATCGAGCTTGCAGTTGAGCCTCATTACCTAGGAGTGCCATCGGGTGTGTCCAAAAGGATTTCTGAGCCTATGGTACGTTTGGCGCAAACCATGCACCTATCTTGCACCGACACTAACACTTTCTCCACATGGACCGAAACGAGATTCCACATGACCCAAGTCAATAGTTAGATCAGGTGCATCCAAAACGATTTATGAGCCTATGGTACGTTCGACACAAAGCATGCACCTATCTTGCGTCAAGATTAGCACTTCCTCCAAACGGACTGAATTGAGCTTCCACTTGAGCCACATCACCTAGGAGTACCATCGAGTGTGTCCAAAATGATTTCTGAGCCTATGGTACGTTTGGCGCAAACTGTGCAGCTATCTTGCATCAAGATTAGCACTATCTCCAAATTGAACGAAATTTGTATCCACTTGAGCCTCGTCACCTAGGAGTATCATCGGGTGCGTCCAAAAAGATTTCTGAGCCTATGGCATGTTTGGCACAAACCATGCACCTATCTTGCACTGAAACTAACACTGTCTCCAATTGAACCAAAATGAGATTCCACATCATCATGTAGGAGTTCCATCGGGTGCGTCCAAAATGATGTCTGAGCCTGCAGTACATTCGACGCAAAACCGTGCATCCATCTTGTGTCAAGATTAGCACTATCTCCAAACGGACTGAATCTCGCTTCCACTTAAGCCTAGTCACCTAGGAGTATCATTGGGTGCGTCCAAAATGATTTCTGAGCCTATGGTACGTTTGGCGCAAACCATGCACCTATCTTGCACCGACACTAACACTTTCTCCACATGGACCGAAACGAGATTTCACATGACCCAAGTCACCTAAGAGTTAGATCAGGTGCATCCAAAATGATTTCTGAGCCTATGATATGTTCGACACAAAACATGCACCTATCTTGCGTCAAGATTAGCTCTTTCTCCAAACGGACTGAATCGAGCTTGCACTTGAGCCGCGTCACCTAGGAGTACCATCGAGTGTGTCCAAAATGATTTCTGAGCCTTTGGTACGTTTGGCGCAAACTGTGCAGCTATCTTGCGTCAAGATTAGCACTATCTCCAAATTGAACGAAACGAGTATCCACTTGAGCCTCGTCACCTAGGAGTACTATGGGGTGCGTCCAAAATGATTTCTGTGCCTATGGTATGTTTGGCGCAAACCGTGCACCTAACTTGCACTGACTCTGCCACTACTCCAAATGGATTAAAACAACATTCCACATGACCAATGTCACGTAGGAGATCCATCGGGTGCGTCCAAAAAGATTTCTGAGCCTATGGTACGTTTGGCGCAAACCATGCACCTTTCTTGCACCGACACTAACACTGTATCAAAACGGAAATGAGATTCCACATGACCCAACTCACCTAGGACTTACATCGGGTGCGTCCAAAATGATTTCTGAGCCTATAGTACGCTTGGTGCAAAGCGTGCAACTATCTTGCATCAAGATTAGCAATATCTCCAAACGAAATGAAACGAGCATCCAGTTCAACGTCGTCACCTAGGAGTTTCATTTGGTGCGTCCAAAATGATTTCTGAGCCTGCAGTACGTTTGACGCACACCGTGCATCCATCTTGTGTCAAGATTAGCACTATCTCCAAACGGACTGAATCGAGCTTACACTTGAGCCCCATCGCCTAGGAGTACCATCGCTGGTGTGTCTAAAATGATTTCTGAGCCTATGGTATGTTTGGCGCAAACCATGCACCTATCTTGCACTGACACTAGCACTGTCTCCAATCGGACTGAATCGAGCTTGCAGTTGAGCCTCATCACCTAGGAGTGCCATCGGGTGTGTCCAAAAGGATTTCTGAGCCTATGGTATGTTTTGGCACAAACCGTGCACCTATCTTGCACTAACACTAACACTGTCTCCAAATGGACCAAAATGAGATTGCACATGACCCACGTTACCTAGGAGTTCCATCGGGTGTATCCAAAATGATGTCTGAGCCTACGGTACGTTCGACGCAAAACCGTGCATCCATCTTGCGTCAAGATTAGTACTATCTCCAAACGGACTGAATCTCGCTTCCACTTGAGCTTCGTCAGCTAGGAATATCATTGGGTGCGTCCAAAATGATTTCTGAGCCTATGGTATGTTTGGTGCAAACCATGCACCTTTCTTGCACCGACACTAACACTTTCTCCACATAGACCGAAACAAGATTCCACATGACCAAAGTCACCTAATAGCTAGATCGGGTGCATCCAAAACGATTTCTAAGCCTATGGTACGTTCGACACAAAGCGTGCACCTATCTTGCGTCAAGATTAGCACTTTCTCCAAACAGACTATATCGAGCTTCAACTTGAGCCACATCACCTAGGAGTACCATCGAGTGTATCCAAAATGATCTCTGAGCCTATGGTATGTATGGCGTAAACTGTGCAGCTATCTTGCCTCAAGATTAGCACTATCTCCAAATTGAACGAAACGAGTATCCACTTGAGCCTTGTCACCTAGAGTTCCATCAGGTGCGTCCAAAATGATTTCTGAGCCTATGGCACGTTTGGCGCAAACCATGCACCTATCTTGCACCGACACTAACACTATATCCAAATGGACCAAAACGAGATTCCACATGACCCACGTCACCAAGGAGTCAAAAAGGGTGCGTCCAAAATGATTTCTGAGCCTATGGTGCGTTTGGCCCAAACCATGCACCATTCTTGCACCGACTCTAACACTGTATCTAAACGAAAACGAGATTCCACATGACCCAAGTCACCTAGGAGTTACATCGGGTGCATCCAAAATGATTTCTAAGCCTATGGTACGCTCGGCGCAAAGCGTGCACCTATTTTGCATCAAGATTAGCACTATCTCCAAACGAAATGAAACGAGCATCCACTTCAGCATTGTCACCTAGGAGTTTCATTGGGTGTGTCCAAAATGATTTCTGAGCCTACGGTACGTTCGACGCACACCATGCATCCATCTTGTGTCAAGATTAGCACTATCTCCAAGCGGACTAAATCGAGCTTACACTTGAGCCCCATCGCCTCAGAGTACCATCGTGGGTGCGTCCAAAATGATTTCTGAGCCTATGGTATGTTTGGCAGAAACAATGCACCCATCTTGCACTGACACTAGTGCTGTCTCCAAATGGACTGAATCGAGCTTGCAGTTGAGCCTTGTCACCAAGGAGTGCCATCGGGTGTGTCCAAAATGATTTATGAGCCTATGGTTTATTTTGGCGCAAACTGTGCACATATCTTGAACCAAGATTAGCACTATCTTGAAATGGAATGAAACGAGTATCCACTTGAGCCTCATCACCTAGGAGTACCATCGGGTGCGTCTAAAAGGATTTCCGAGCCTATAGCATGTTTGGCGCAAACCATGCACCAATCTTGCACTGACACTAACACTGTATCCAAATGGACCGACGTCACCAAAGAGTTCCATCGGGTGCGTCCAAAATAATTTCTGAGCCTCTGGTACATTAAGACCAAACCATGCACCTATCTTGCACCCACACTAACACTGTATTCAAACAGACCAAAACGAGATTCACATGACCCCAGTCACCTAGGACTTACATCGAGTGCATCCAAAACGATTTCTTAGCCTATCGTACGCTCGGCACAAAGGGTGCACCTATCTTGCGTCAAGACTAGCACTATCTCCAAACAGAATGAAATGAGCATCCACTTGAGCCTCGTCACATACGAGTTCCATCAGGTGCGTCCAAAATGATGTCTGAGCCTGCGGTACGTTCGACGTAAAACCGTGCATCCATCTTCCGTCAAGATTAGCACTATCTCCAAACGGACTGAATCTCGCTTCCACATGAGCCTCGTCACCTAGGAGTATCATTGGGTGCGTCCAAAATGATTTCTGAGCCTATGGTACGTTTGGCGCAAACCATGCACCTATCTTGCACCGACACTAACACTTTCTTCACATGGACCGAAATGAGATTCCACATGACCCAAGTCACCTAATAGTTAGATCAGGTGCATCCAAAATGATTTCTGAGCCTATGATATGTTCGACACAAAGCATGCACCTATCTTGCGTCAAGATTAGCACTTTCTCCAAACGGACTGAATCGAGCTTGCACTTGAGCCGCGTCACCAAGGAGTACCATCGAGTGTGTCCAAAATGATTTCTGAACCTATGGTACGTTTGGCGCAAACTGTGCAGATATCTTGTGTCAAGATTAGCACAATCTCCAAATTGAACGAAACGAGTATCCACTTGAGCCTCGTCACCTAGGAGTACCATCGGGTGCGTCCAAAATGATTTCTGAGCCTATGGCACGTTTGGCGCAAACCATGCACCTATCTTGCACCGACACTAACACTATATCCAAATGGACCAAAACGAGAGTGCACATGACCCACGTCACCAAGGAGTTCAATCGGGTGCATCCAAAATGATTTCTGAGCCTATGGTGCGTTTGGCCCAAACCATGCACCTTTCTTGCACCGACACTAACACGTATCTAAACGGAAACGAGATTCCACATGACCCAACTCACCTAGGAGTTACATCGGGTGCATCCAAAATGATTTCTGAGCCTATGGTACGCTCGGTGCAAAGCGTACACCTATCTTGCATCAAGATTAGCACTATCTCCAAACGAAATGAAACGAGCATCCACTTCAACGTCGTCACCTAGGAGTTTCATTTGGTGCGTCCAAAATGATTTCTGAGCCTGCAGTATGTTTGACGCACACCGTGCATCCATCTTGTGTCAAGATTAGCACTATCTCCAAACGGACTGAATCAAGCTTACACTTGAGCCCCATCGCCTAGGAGTACCATCGCTGGTGTGTCCAAAATGATTTCTGAGCCTATGGTATGTTTGGCGCAAACCATGCACCTATCTTGCACTGACACTAGCACTGTCTCCAAACGGACTGAATCGAGCTTGCAGTTGAGCCTCATCACCTAGGAGTGCCATCGGGTGTGTCCAAAAGGATTTCTGAGCCTATGGTATGTTTTGGCACAAACCGTGCACCTATCTTGCACTAACACTAACACTGTCTCCAAATGGACCAAAATGAGATTGCACATGACCCACGTTACCTAGGAGTTCCATCGGGTGTATCCAAAATGATGTCTGAGCCTACGGTACGTTCGACACAAAACCGTGCATTCATCTTGCGTCAAGATTAGTACTATCTCCAAACGGACTGAATCTCGCTTCCACTTGAGCTTCGTCAGCTAGGAATATCATTGGGTGCGTCCAAAATGATTTCTGAGCCTATGGTATGTTTGGTGCAAACCATGCACCTTTCTTGCACCGACACTAACACTTTCTCCACATAGACCGAAACAAGATTCCACATGACCAAAGTCACCTAATAGCTAGATCGGGTGCATCCAAAATGATTTCTAAGCCTATGGTACGTTCGACACAAAGCGTGCACCTATCTTGCGTCAAGATTAGCACTTTCTCCAAACAGACTATATCGAGCTTCAACTTGAGCCACATCACCTAGGAGTACCATCGAGTGTGTCCAAAATGATCTCTGAGCCTATGGTATGTATGGCGTAAACTGTGCAGTTATCTTGCCTCAAGATTAGCACTATCTCCAAATTGAACGAAACGAGTATCCACTTGAGCCTTGTCACCTAGAGTTCCATCAGGTGCGTCCAAAATGATTTCTGAGCCTATGGCACGTTTGGCGCAAACCATGCACCTATCTTGCACCGACACTAACACTATATCCAAATGGACCAAAACGAGATTCCACATGACCCACGTCACCAAGGAGTCAAAAAGGGTGCGTCCAAAATGATTTCTGAGCCTATGGTGCGTTTGGCCCAAACCATGCACCATTCTTGCACCGACTCTAACACTGTATCTAAACGAAAACGAGATTCCACATGACCCAAGTCACCTAGGAGTTACATCGGGTGCATCCAAAATGATTTCTAAGCCTATGGTACGCTCGGCGCAAAGCGTGCACCTATTTTGCATCAAGATTAGCACTATCTCCAAACGAAATGAAACGAGCATCCACTTCAGCATCGTCACCTAGGAGTTTCATTGGGTGTGTCCAAAATGATTTCTGAGCCTACGGTACGTTCGACGCACACCATGCATCCATCTTGTGTCAAGATTAGCACTATCTCCAAGCGGACTAAATCGAGCTTACACTTGAGCCCCATCGCCTCAGAGTACCATCGTGGGTGCGTCCAAAATGATTTCTGAGCCTATGGTATGTTTGGCAGAAACAATGCACCCATCTTGCACTGACACTAGTGCTGTCTCCAAATGGACTGAATCGAGCTTGCAGTTGAGCCTTGTCACCAAGGAGTGCCATCGGGTGTGTCCAAAACGATTTATGAGCCTATGGTTTATTTTGGCGCAAACTGTGCACATATCTTGAACCAAGATTAGCACTATCTCGAAATGGAACGAAACGAGTATCCACTTGAGCCTCATCACCTAGGAGTACCATCGGGTGCGTCTAAAAGGATTTCTGAGCCTATAGCATGTTTGGCGCAAACCATGCACCAATCTTGCACTGACACTAACACTGTATCCAAATGGACCGAAACGAGATTCCACATGACCCACGTCACCAAAGAGTTCCATCGGGTGCGTCCAAAATAATTTCTGAGCCTATGGTACATTAGGCCCAAACCATACACCTATCTTGCACCGACACTAACACTGTCTTCAAACGGACCAAAACGAGATTCACATGACCCGAGTCACCTAGGACTTACATCGGTTGCGTCCAAAACGATTTCTTAGCTTATGGTACGCTCGGCACAAAGCGTGCACCTATCTTATGTCAAGATTAGCACTATCTCCAAACGGAATGAAACGAGCATCCACTTGAGCCTCGTCACATACGAGTACCATCGGGTGCATCCAAAATGATTTCTGAGCTTATGGTACGTTTGGCGCAAACCGTGCACCTATCTTGCACTGACACTAGCACTGTCTCCAAACAGACTGAATCGAGCTTGCAGTTGAGCCTCGTGACCTAGGAGTACCATCGGGTGTGTATGAAACGATTTCTGAGCCGATGGTATGTTTGGCGCAAATCGTGCACCTATCTTGCACTAACACTAACACTGTCTCCAAATGGACCAAAACGAGATTCCACATCACCCACGTCACCTAGGAGTTCCATCGGGTGTGTCCGAAATGATGTCTGAGCCTACGGTACATTCGATGCAAAATCGTGCATCCATCCTTAGGTACCAGATGGAACTCCTTAGCGATGTGGGTCATGTGGAATCTCATTTCAGTCCATTTGGATATAGTGTTTGTGTCTGTGCAAGATGGGTGCATGGTTTGCGCTAAATGTACCATAGGATCAAAAATCATTTTGGATGGACCCAATGGTACTTCTAGGTGACGAGGCTCAAGTGGAAGCTCGATTCAGTCCGTTTAGAGATAGTGTTAAACTTAACACAACATAGGTGCACGTTTTGCGCTGAACATACCATAGGCTCAGAAATTGTTTTGGACAAACCCGATGGTAAACCTAGGGGACGAGACTCAAGTGGAAGCTCGATTCGGTCCGCTTGAAGATAGTGCTAACCTTCACTCAAGATAGGTGCACGGTTTGCCTGAACGTAACGTAGGCTCATAAATCATTTTCGATGCACCCGATGGAACTACTTGGTGACGTGGGTCATGTGGAATCTCGTTTTGGTCCATTTGGATACAGTGTTCGCGTTAGTGCAAGATAGGTGCATGGTTTGAGGCAAATGTACCATAGGCTCAGAAATCATTTTGGATGGACCTAATGGTACTTCTAGGTGACGAGGCTCAAGTGGAAGTTCGATTCAGTACGTTTGGAGATAGTGTTAATCTTGACGCAAGATAGGTGCACAGTTTGCGCCGAACATATCATAGGCTCAGAAATCGTTTTGGACAAACCCGATGGTACTCCATGGGGACGAAGCTCAAGTGGAAACTCGATTCAGTCCGCTTGGAGATAGTGCTAACCTTGACTCAAGATAGGTGCACGATTTGTCCGAACGTACCATAGGCTCAGAAATCGTTTTGGATGCACCAGATGGAACTCCTTAGTGATGTGGGTCATGTGGAATCTCATTTCGGTCCGTTTGGATATAGTGTTTATGTCGGTGCAAGATAGGTGTATGGTTGCGCTAAATGTACCATAGGCTCCGAAATCATATTGGATGGACCCAATGGTACATCTAGGTGACGAGACTCAAGTGGAAGTTTGATTCAGTCCGTTA
Organism: Saccharum spontaneum; assembly: GCA_022457205.1. Lineage (NCBI taxonomy): Eukaryota > Viridiplantae > Streptophyta > Magnoliopsida > Poales > Poaceae > Saccharum > Saccharum spontaneum. The sequence goes on along the minus strand of CM039581.1, from coordinate 47,626,827 downwards.
GAGATAGTGTTAAACTTGACACAAGATAGGTGCATGTTTTGCGCTGAACATACCATAAGCTCAGAAATCGTTTTGGACGTACCCGATGTAACTCCTAGGCGACTTGGGTGATGTGGAATCTCATTTCGGTCCGTTTGGAGACAGTGTTAGTGCTAGTGCAAGATAGGTGCACGGTTTGTGCCAAATGTACCATAGGCTCAGAAATCATTTTGGACGCACCCAAAGATCCTCCTTTGTGATAAGGCTCAAGTGGAAGCTCGATTCAGTCCGTTTGGAGATAGTGCTAATCTTGACGCAAGATAGGTGCACGATTTACGCCGAACATAACACAGGCTTAGAAATCATTTCGGTCACACCCGATGCAACACGTAGGTGAAATGGGTCCTATGGAATCTTGTTTTGGTCCGTTGGAGACGATGTTAGCGTCGGTGCAAGATAGTTGCACGGTTTGCGCCAAACATACCATAGGTTCAGAAATCATTTTGGACAAACCCAGTGTTACTTCTAGGTGACGAGGCTCAAGTGGAAGCTCGATTACGTCTGTTTGGAGATAGTGCTAATCTTGACATAAGATAGGTGCATGCTTTGCGCCGAACATACCATGGGCTTAGAAATCGTTTTGGACGCACCCAATGGAATTCCTAGGTGACGTTGGTCATGTAGAATTTTGTTTCGGTCCGTTTGGAGACAGTGTTAGTGTCGGTGCAAGATAGGTGCATGGTTTGCGCCAAACGTAGCATTGGCTTAGAAATCCTTTTGGACGGACCCAATGGTACTCCTTGGGGATGAGGCTCAAGTGGATGCTCGTTTCATTCCATTTGGAGATAGTGCTAATCTTGACGCTAGATAGTTACACGGTTTGCGCCAAACGTACCATAGGATTAGAAATCGTTTTGGACGAACCCAATGTAACTCCTAGACGACTTGTGTCGTGTGGAATCTCGTTTCGGGCCGTTTGGAGACTGTGTTAGTGTCGGTGCAAGATAGGTGCACGGTTTGCGCCAAACGTATGATAGGCTCAAAAATTGTGTTGGACAAACCCGATAGTACTCCTAGGGGACGAGACTCAAGTGGAACCTCGACTCAGTCCGCTTTGAGATAGTGCTAACCTTCACTCAAGATAGGTGCACGGTTTGCCCGAACGTACCATAGGCTCAGAAATCGTTTTGGATGCACTAGATGGAACTCCTTAGCGATGTGGGTCATGTGGAATCTCATTTCTGTCCATTTGGATAGTGTTTGTGTCTGTGCAAGATAGGTGCATGGTTTGCGCTAAATGTACCATAGGCTCAAAAATCATTTTGGATGGACCCAATGGTACTTCTAGGTGACGAGGCTCAAGTGGAAGCTTGATTCAGTCCGTTTAGAGATAGTGTTAAACTTGACACAACATAGGTGCACGTTTTGCGCTGAACATACCATAGGCTCAGAAATTGTTTTGGACAAACCCGATGGTACTCCTATGGGACGAGACTCAAGTGGAAGCTCGATTCAGTCATCTTGGAGATAGTGCTAACCTTCACTCAAGATAGGTGCACGGTTTGCCCGAACGTAACGTAGGCTCAGAAATCATTTTCGATGCACCCGATGGAACTACTTGGTGACGTGGGTCATGTGGAATCTCGTTTTGGTCCATTTGGATACAGTGTTCGCATTGGTGCAAGATAGGTGCATGGTTTGCGCCAAACGTACCATAGGCTCAGAAATCATTTTGGATGGACCCAATGGTACTTCTAGGTGACGAGGCTCAAGTGGAAGTTCGATTCAGTACGTTTGGAGATAGTGTTAATCTTGACGCAAGATAGGTGCACAGTTTGCGCCGAACATATCATAGGCTCAAAAATTGTTTTGGACAAACCCGATGGTTCTCCTAGGGGACGAAGCTCAAGTGGAAACTCGATTCAGTCCGCTTGGAGATAGTGCTAACCTTGACTCAAGATAGGTGCACGGTTTGCCCGAACGTACCATAGGATCAGAAATCATTTTGGACGCACCAGATGGAACTCCTTGGTGATGTGGGTCATGTGGAATCTCATTTCAGTCCATTTGGATATAGTATTTGTGTCGGTGCAAGATAGGTGCATGGTTTGCGCTAAATGTACCATCGGCTCAGAAATCATTTTGGATGGACCCAATGGTACTTCTAGGTGACGAGGCTCAAGTGGAAGTTCGATTGAGTCTATTTACAGATAGTTGCACGTTTTGCGCTAAACATACCATAGGCTCAGAAATAATTTTGGATGTACCTGATGTAACTCCTAGGCGACTTGGGTCATGTGGAATCTCATTTTGGTCCGTTTGGAGACAGTGATAGTGCCGGTGCAAGATAGGTGCATGGTTTGTGCCAAACGTACCATAGGCACAGAAGTCATTTTAAACGCACCCAAATATCCTCCTTTGTGATAAGGCACAAGTGGAAGCTCGATTCAGTCCGTTTGGAGATAGTGCTAATCTTGACGCAAGATAGGTGCACGATTTACGCCGAACATAACATAGGCTTATAAATCATTTCGGTCACACCCGATGGAACACGTAGGTGACGTGGGTCCTATGGAATCTTGTTTTGGTCCGTTGGAGACGATGTTAGCGTCGGTGCAAGATAGTTGCACGGTTTGTGCCAAACATACCATAGGTTTAGAAATCGTTTTGGACGCAGCTAGTTATACTTCTAGGTGACGAGGCTCAAGTGGAAGCTCGATTCCGTCCGTTTGAAGATAGTGCTAATCTTGACATAAGATAGGTGCATCTTTGCGCCGAACATACCAGGGGCATAGAAATCATTTTGGACGCACCCAATGGAATTCCTAGGTGACGTGGTTCATGTGGAATTTCATTTCAGTCTGTTTGGAGACAGTGTTAGTGTCGGTGCAAGATAGGTGCATGGTTTGCGCCAAACGTAGCATTGGCTTAGAAATCATTTTGGACGGACCCAATGGTACTCCTTGAGGATGAGGCTCAAGTGGATGCTCGATTCATTCCGATTGGAGATAATGCCAATCTTGACGCTAGATAGTTACACGGTTTGCGCCAAACATACCACAGGATTAGAAATCATTTTGGACGCACTTGATGGAACACCTATGTTATGTGGGTCTTGTGCAATCATTTTGGTCCATTTGGAGACATTGTTAATGTTGGTGCAATATAGTTGCACGGTTTGCGTGAAACATACCATAGGTTCAGAAATCGTTTTGAATGCACCCAGCGATACTTCTAGGTGACGAGGCTCAAATGGAAGCTTGATTTAGTCCATTTGGAGATAGTGCTAATCTTGACACAAGATAGGTGCATGCTTTGCGTCGGATGTACCATAGGCTCAGAAATTGTTTTGGACGAACCCCATGTAACTCCTAGACGACTTGGGTCATGTGGAATCTCGTTTCGGGCCGTTTGGAGACCGTGTTAGTGTCGGTGCAAGATAGGTGTACAGTTTGCGCCAAACATATCATAGGCTCAGAAATTGTGTTGGACAAACCCGATGGTACTCCTAGGGGACGAGACTCAAGTGGGACCTCAATTCAGTCCGCTTTGAGATAGTTCTAACCTTCACTCAAGATAGGTGCACGGTTTGCCCGAACGTACCATAGGCTTAGAAATCATTTTGGACGCACCAGATGGAACTCCTTAGCGATGTGGGTCATGTGGAATCTCATTTCAGTCCATTTGGATATAGTGTTTGTGTCTGTGCAAGATAGGTGCATGGTTTGCGCTAAATGTACCATAGGCTCAGAAATCATTTTGGATGAACCCAATGGTACTTATAGGTGACGAGGCTCAAGCGGAAGCTCGATTTAGTCCGTTTAGAGATAGTGTTAAACTTGACACAAGATAGGTGCATGTTTTGCGCTGAGCATACCATAGGCTCAGAAATTGTTTTGGACAAACCCGATGGTGCTCCTAGGGGACGAGACTCAAGTGGAAGCTCGATTCAGTCCGCTTGGAGATAGTGCTAACCTTCACTCAAGATAGGTGCACGGTTTGCCCAAACATAACGTAGGCTCAGAAATCGTTTTCGACGCACCTGATGGAACTTCTTGGTGACGTGGGTCATGTGGAATCTTGTTTCGGTCCATTTGGATACAGTGTTCGCGTTGGTGCATGGTTTGCGCCAAACGTACCATAGGCTCAAAAATCATTTTGGATGGACCCAATGGTACTTCTAGGTGACGAGGCTCAAGTGGAAGTTCGATTTCATACGTTTGGAGATAGTGTTAATATTGATGCAAGATAGGTGCACCATTTGCACCGAACATATCATAGGCTCAGAAATCATTTTGGACAAACCCAATGGTACTCCTAGGGGACGAAGCTCAAGTGGAAACTTGAGTCAGTCCGCTTGGAGATATTGCTAACCTTGACTCAAGATAGGTGCATGGTTTGCTCGAACGTACCATAGGCTTAGAAATTGTTTTGGACGCACCAGATGGAACTCCTTAGTGATGTGGGTCATGCAGAACCTCATTTCGGTCCATTTGGATATAATGTTTGTGTCGGTGCAAGATAGGTGCATGGTTTGCGCTAAATATACCATAGGCTCATAAATCATTTTGGATGGACCCAATGGTACTTCTAGGTGACGAGGCTCAAGTGGAAGTTCGATTCAGTCCGTTTACAGATAGTGTTAAACTTGACACAAGATAGGTGCACGTTTTGTGCTGAACATACCATAGGCTCAGAAATCGTTTTGGACGTACCCGATGTAACTCCTAGGCGACTTGGGTCATGTGGAATCTCATTTCGGTCCGTTTGGAGACAGTGTTAGTGCCGGTGCAAGATAGGTGCACGGTTTGTGCCAAACGTACCATATGCTCAGAAATCATTTTGGACGCACCCAAAGATCCTCCTTTGTGATAAGGCTCAAGTGGAAGCTCGATTCAGTCCGTTTGGAGATAGTGCTAATCTTGACGCAAGATAGGTGCACGATTTACGCCGAACATAACATAGGCTTAGAAATCATTTCGGTCACACCCGATGGAACACGTAGGTGACTCGGGTCTTGTGGAATCTTGTTTTGGTCCGTTAGAGACGATGTAGTGTCGGTGCAAGATAGTTGCACGGTTTGCGCCAAACATACCACAGGTTCAGAAATCGTTTTGGACGCACCCAGTGATACTTCTAGGTAACGAGGCTCAAGTGGAAGCTCGATTCAGTCCGTTTGGAGATAGTGCTAATCTTGACATAAGATAGTTGCATGCTTTGCGCCGAACATACCATGGGCTTAGAAATCAATTTGGATGCACCCAATGGAATTCCTAGGTGACGTGGGTCATGTGGAATTTCGTTTCGGTCCGTTTGGAGACAGTGTTAGTGTCAGTGCAAGATAGGTGCACGGTTTGCGCCAAACGTATCATAGGCTTAGAAATTGTGTTGGACAAACCCGATGGTACTCCTAGGGGACAAGACTCAAGTGGAAGCTCGATTCAGTCCGCTTTGAGATAGTGCTAACCTTCACTCAAGATATGTGACGGTTTGCCCAAACATAACGTAGGCTCAGAAATCGTTTTCGACGCACCCGATGGAACTATTTGGTGACGTGGGTCATGTGGAATTTTGTTTCGGTCCATTTGGATACAGTGTTAGTGTTGGTGCAAGATAGGTGCATGGTTTGCGCCAAACGTACCATAGGCTCAGAAATCATTTTGGATGGTCCCAATGGTACTTCTAGGTGACGAGGCTTAAGTGGAAGTTCGATTCAGTCCGTTAGAGATAGTGTTAAACTTGACACAAGATAGGTGCATGTTTTGCACTGAACATACCATAAGCTCAGAAATCGTTTTGGACGTACCCGATGTAACTCCTAGGCGACTTGGGTCATGTGGAATCTCATTTTGGTCCGTTTGGAGACAGTGTTAGTGCCAGTGCAAGATAGGTGCACGGTTTGTGCCAAACGTACCATAGGCTCAGAAATCATTTTGGATGCACCCAAAGATCCTCCTTTGTGATAAGGTTCAAGTGGAAGCTCGATTCAGTCCGTTTGGAGATAGTGCTAATCTTGACGCAAGATAGGTGCACGATTTACGCCGAACATAACACAGGCTTAGAAATCATTTCGGTCACACCCGATGCAACACGTAGGTGACATGGGTCCTATGGAATCTTGTTTTGGTCCATTGGAGACGATGTTAGCGTCGGTGCAAGATAGTTGCACGGTTTGCGCCAAACATACCATAGGTTCAGAAATCATTTTGGACACACCCAGTGATACTTCTAGGTGACGAGGCTCAAGTGGAAGCTCGATTCCGTCCGTTTGGAGATAGTGCTAATCTTGACATAAGATAGGTGCATGCTTTGCGCCGAACATACCATGGGCTTAGAAATCGTTTTGGATGCACCCAATGGAATTCCTAGGTGACGTGGGTCATGTAGAATTTCGTTTCGGTCCGTTTGGAGACAGTGTTAGTGTCGGTGCAAGATAGGTGCTTGGTTTGTGCCAAACGTAGCATTGGCTTAGAAATCATTTTGGACGGACCCAATGGTACTCCTTGGGGATGAGGCTCAAGTGGATGCTTGTTTCATTCCGTTTGGAGATTGTGCTAATCTTGACGCTAGATAGTTACACGGTTTGCGCCAAAGTACCACAGGATTAGAAATCGTTTTGGACGTACCCGATGTAACTCCTAGACGACTTGTGTCGTGTGGAATCTCGTTTCGGGCCGTTTGGAGACCGTGTTATTGTCAGTGCAAGATAGGTGCACGGTTTGCGCCAAACGTATCATAGGCTCAAAAATTGTGTTGGACAAACCCGATGGTACTCCTAGGGGACGAGACTCAAGTGGAACCTCGATTCGGTCCGCTTTGAGATAGTGCTAACCTTCACTCAAGATAGGTGCACGGTTTGCCCAAATGTACCATAGGCTCAGAAATCGTTTTGGACGCACTAGATGGAACTCCTTAGCGATGTGGGTCATGTGGAATCTCATTTCAGTCCATTTGGATATAGTGTTTGTGTCTGTGCAAGATAGGTGCATGGTTTGCGCTAAATGTAGCATAGGCTCAAAAATCATTTTGGATGGACCCAATGGTACTTCTAGGTGATGAGGCTCAAGTGGAAGCTTGATTCAGTCCGTTTAGAGATAGTGTTAAACTTGACACAACATAGGTGCACGTTTTGCGCTGAACATACCAAAGGCTCAGAAATTGTTTTGGACAAACCCGATGGTACTCCTATGGGTCGAGACTCAAGTGGAAGCTCGATTCAGTCCGCTTGGAGATAGTGCTAACCTTCACTCAAGATAGTTGCACGGTTTGCCCGAACGTAACGTAGGCTCAGAAATCATTTTCGATGCACCCGATGGAACTACTTGGTGACGTGGGTCATGTGGAATCTCGTTTCGGTCCATTTGGATACAGTGTTCGCGTTGGTGCAAGATAGGTGCATGGTTTGCGCCAAACGTACCATAGGCTCAGAAATCATTTTGGATGGACCCAATGGTACTTCTAAGTGACGAGGCTCAAGGGGAAGTTCGATTCAGTACGTTTGGAGATAGTGTTAATCTTGACGCAAGATAGGTGCACAGTTTGCGCCGAACATAATATAGGCTCAGAAATCGTTTTGGACAAACCCGATGGTTCTCCTAGGGGACGAAGCTCAAGTGGAAACTCGATTCAGTCCGCTAAGAGATAGTACTAACCTTGACTCAAGATAGGTGCACGGTTTGCCCGAACGTACCATAGGCTCAGAAATCATTTTGGACGCACCAGATGGAACTCTTTAGTGATGTGGGTTATGTGGAATCTCATTTCGGTCCATTTGGATATAGTATTTGTGTCGGTGCAAGATAGGTGCATGGTTTGCGCTAAATGTACCATAGGCTCAGAAATCATTTTGGATGGACCCAATGGTACTTCTAGGTGACGAGGCTCAAGTGGAAGTTTGATTCAGTCTGTTTACAGATAGTATTAAACTTGACACAAGATAGGTGCACGTTTTGGGCTGAACATACCATAGGCTCAGAAATCATTTTGGACGTACCTGATGTAACTCCTAGGCGACTTGGGTCATGTGGAATCTCATTTCAGTCCGTTTGGAGACAGTGTTAGTGCCAGTGCAAGATAGGTGCACGGTTTGCGCCAAACGTATCATAGGCTCAAAAATTGTGTTGGACAAACCCGATGGTACTCCTAGGGGATGAGACTCAAGTGGAACCTCGATTCGGTCCACTTTGAGATAGTGCTAACCTTCACTCAAGATAGGTGCACGGTTTGCCCAAATGTACCATAGGCTCAGAAATCGTTTTGGACGCACTAGATGGAACTCCTTAGCGATGTGGGTCATGTGGAATCTCATTTCAGTCCATTTGGATATAGTGTTTGTGTCTGTGCAAGATAGGTGCATGGTTTGCGCTAAATGTACCATAGGCTCAAAAATCATTTTGGATGGACCCAATGGTACTTCTAGGTGATGAGGCTCAAGTGGAAGCTTGATTCAGTCCGTTTAGAGATAGTGTTAAACTTGACACAACATAGGTGCACGTTTTGCGTTGAACATACCATAGGCTCAGAAATTGTTTTGGACAAACCCGATGGTACTCCTATGGGACGAGACTCAAGTGGAAGCTCGATTCAGTCCGCTTGGAGATAGTGCTAACCTTCACTCAAGATAGTTGCACGGTTTGCCCGAACGTAACGTAGGCTCAGAAATCATTTTCGATGCACCCGATGGAACTACTTGGTGACGTGGGTCATGTGGAATCTCGTTTCGGTCCATTTGGATACAGTGTTCGCGTTGGTGCAAGATAGGTGCATGGTTTGCGCCAAACGTACCATAGGCTCAGAAATCATTTTGGATGGACCCAATGGTACTTCTAGGTGACGAGGCTCAAGGGGAAGTTCGATTCAGTACGTTTGGAGATAGTGTTAATCTTGACGCAAGATAGGTGCACAGTTTGCGCCGAACATAAAATAGGCTCAGAAATCGTTTTGGACAAACCCGATGGTTCTCCTAGGGGACGAAGCTCAAGTGGAAACTCGATTCAGTCCGCTTGGAGATAGTGCTAACCTTGACTCAAGATAGGTGCATGGTTTGCCCGAACGTACCATAGGTTCAGAAATCATTTTGGACGCACCAGATGGAACTTTTTAGTGATGTGGGTCATGTGGAATCTCATTTCGGTCCATTTGGATATAGTATTTGTGTCGGTGCAAGATAGGTGCATGGTTTGCGCTAAATGTACCATAGGCTCAGAAATCATTTTGGATGGACCCAATGGTACTTCTAGGTGACGAGGCTCAAGTGGAAGTTCGATTCAGTCTGTTTACAGATAGTATTAAACTTGACACAAGATAGGTGCACGTTTTGGGCTGAACATACCATAGGCTCAGAAATCATTTTGGACGTACCTGATGTAACTCCTAGGCGACTTGGGTCATGTGGAATCTCATTTCGGTCCGTTTGGAGACAGTGTTAGTGCCAGTGCAAGATAGGTGCACGGTTTGTGCCAAACGTACCATAGGCTCAGAAGTCATTTTAAACGCACCCAAAGATCCTCCTTTCTGATAAGGCACAAGTGGAAGCTCGATTCAGTCCGTTTGGAGATAGTGCTAATCTTGACGCAAGATAGGTGCACGATTTACGCCGAACATAACATAGGCTTAGAAATCATTTTGGTCACACCCGATGGAACACGTAGGTGACGTGGGTCCTATGGAATCTTGTTTTGGTCCGTTGGAGACGATGTTAGCGTCGGTGCAAGATAGTTGCACGGTTTGCGACAAACATACCATAGGTTTAGAAATCGTTTTGGACGCACCTAGTTATACTTCTAGGTGACGAGGCTCAAGTGGAAGCTCGATTCCGTCTGTTTGGAGATAGTGCTAATCTTGACATAAGATAGGTGCATGCTTTGCGCCGAACATACCATGGGCATAGAAATCATTTTGGACGCACCCAATGGAATTCCTAGGTGACGTGGGTCATGTGGAATTTCATTTCAGTCTGTTTGGAGACAGTGTTAGTGTCGGTGCAAGATAGGTGCATGGTTTGCGCCAAACGTAGCATTGGCTTAGAAATCATTTTGGACGGACCCAATGGTACTCCTTGAAGATGAGGCTCAAGTGGATGCTCGATTCATTCCGTTTGGAGATAATGCCAATCTTGACGCTAGATAGTTACACGGTTTGCGCCAAACGTACCACAGGATTAGAAATCATTTTGGACGCACTTGATCGAACACCTATGTTATGTGGGTCTTGTGGAATCATTTTGGTCCATTTGAAGATAGTGTTAATGTCGGTGCAATATAGTTGCACGGTTTGCACGAAACATACCTTTGGTTCAGAAATCGTTTTGAATGCACCCAGTGATACTTCTAGGTGACGAGGCTCAAATGGAAGCTCAATTTTGTCCGTTTGGAGATAGTGCTAATCTTGGCACAAGATAGGTGCATGCTTTGCGTCGGATGTACCGTAGGCTCAGAAATTGTTTTGGACGAACCTATGTAACTCCTAGACGACTTGGGTCATGTGGAATCTCATTTCAGGCCATTTGGAGACCGTGTTAGTGTCGGTGCAAGATAGGTGTACGGTTTGCGCCAAACGTATCATAGGCTCAGAAATTGTGTTGGACAAACCCGATGGTACTCCTAGGGGACGAGACTCAAGTGGAACCTCAATTCAGTCCGCTTTGAGATAGTGCTAACCATCACTCAAGATAGGTGCACGGTTTGCCCGAACGTACCATAGGCTCAGAAATCATTTTGGACGCACCAGATGGAACTCCTTAGCGATGTGGGTCATGTGGAATCTCATTTCAGTCCATTTGGATATAGTGTTTGTGTCTGTGCAAGATAGGTGCATGGTTTGCGCTAAATGTACCATAGGCTCAGAAATCATTTTGGATGGACCCAATGGTACTTATAGGTGACGAGGCTCAAGTGGAAGCTCAATTTAGTCCGTTTAGAGATAGTGTTAAACTTGACACAAGATAGGTGCATGTTTTGCGCTGAACATACCGTAGGCTCATAAATTGTTTTGGACAAACCCCCTCCTAGGGGACGAGACTCAAGTGGAAGCTCGATTCAGTTCGCTTGGAGATAGTGCTAACCTTCACTCAAGATAGGTGCACGGTTTGCCCAAACGTAACGTAGGCTCAGAAATCGTTTTCGACACACCCGATGGAACTACTTGGTGACGTGGGTCATGTGGAATCTTGTTTCGGTCCATTTGGATACAGTGTTCACGTTGGTGCAAGATAGGTGCTTGGTTTGCGCCAAACGTACCATAGGCTCAGAAATCATTTTGGATGGACCCAATGGTACTTCTAGGTGACGAGGCTCAAGTAGAAGTTTGATTTCATACGTTTGGAGATAGTGTTAATCTTGATGCAAGATAGGTGCACCATTTGCGCCGAACATATCATAGGCTCAGAAATCGTTTTGGACAAACCCGATGGTACTCCTAGGGGACGAAGCTCAAGTGGAAACTTGAGTCAGTCCACTTGGAGATATTGCTAACCTTGACTCAAGATAGGTGCACGGTTTGCTCGAACGTACCATAGGCTCAGAAATTGTTTTGGACGCACCAGATGGAACTCCTTAGTGATGTGGGTCATGCGGAACCTCATTTCGGTCCATTTGGATATAGTGTTTGTGTCGGTGCAAGACAGGAGCATGGTTTGCGCTAAATGTACCATAGGCTCAGAAATCATTTTGGATGGACCCAATGGTACTTCTAGGTGATGAGGCTCAAGTGGAAGTTCGATTCAGTTCGTTTACAGATAGTGTTAAACTTGACACAAGATAGGTGCACGTTTTGTGCTGAACATACCATAGGCTTAGAAATCGTTTTGGACGTACCCGATGTAACTCCTAGGCGACTTGGGTCATGTGGAATCTCATTTCGGTCTGTTTGGAGACAGTGTTAGTGCCGGTGCAAGATAGGTGCACGGTTTGTGCCAAACATACCATATGCTCAGAAATCATTTTGGACGCACCCAAAGATCCTCCTTTGTGATAAGGCTCAAGTGGAAGCTCGATTCAGTCCATTTGGAGATAGTGCTAATCTTGACGCAAGATAGGTGCACGATTAACGCCGAACATAACATAGGCTTAGAAATCATTTTGGTCACACCCGATGGAACATGTAGGTGACTCGGGTCTTGTGGAATCTTGTTTTGGTCCGTTGGAGACGATGTTAGTGTCGGTGCAAGATAGTTGCACGGTTTGCGCCAAACATACCACAGGTTCAGAAATCGTTTTGGATGCACCCAGTGATACTTCTAGGTAACGAGGCTCAAGTGGAAACTCGATTCCGTCCGTTTGGAAATAGTGCTAATCTTGACATAAGATAGGTGCATGCTTTGCGCCGAACATACCATGGGCTTAGAAATCGTTTTGGATGCACCCAATGGAATTCCTAGGTGACGTGGGTCATGTGGAATTTCGTTTCGGTCCGTTTGGAGACAGTGTTAGTGTCAGTGCAAGATAGGTGCACGGTTTGCGCCAAACGTATCATAGGCTCAGAAATTGTGTTGGACAAACCCGATGGTACTCCTAGGGGACGAGACTCAAGTGGAAGCTCGATTCAGTCTGCTTTGAGATAGTGCTAACCTTCACTCAAGATAGGTGCACGGTTTGCCCAAACGTAACGTAGGCTCAGAAATCGTTTTTGACGCACCCGATGGAACTATTTGGTGACGTGGGTCATGTGGAATTTTGTTTCGGTCCATTTGGATACAGTGTTAGTGTTGGTGCAAGATAGGTGCATGGTTTGCGCCAAACGTACCATAGGCTCAGAAATCATTTTGGATGGTCCCAATGGTACTTCTAGGTGACGAGGCTTAAGTGGAAGTTTGATTCAGTCCGTTTAGAGATAGTTTTAATCTTGACGGATAGGTGCACGTTTTGCGCTGAACATACAATAGGCTCAGAAATCGTTTTGGACAAACCCGATGTAACTCCTAGGCGACTTGGGTTGATGAGGACATCATTGGCTCAAATATGACCATGTCAACCACTTCTATACCAAAGGTGCAACCATTCTATATGAGGCTTATCATTGATGCATTTGATGAATTGGTGCTCCACCATAAAATGTGTATATTTTCATTTTCAGAATTACTTACATGGATCAAGGAAAGGTTTGATTGCATATGGAAAGCATGGAAGGTTAATGAAGTTGATTGGGGACCAAATCCAAGTATTCCCAACGTCCTCCACCTGAACACCACGTCACTTTTGGTCCAAGGAAAGAAAGAGATCAAATCCAACACGTTTTGGGGCTGGATTCGGACTCCAGGACAGCTCCAACTTGTGATGTTCACCACGGTCGCATACGGACTCGGATTAGGACGTTCTAGCACTTTTTGGAAAGCTTATCAAGTCTATTTTCCAACGGATCTGGACTCATGGCTATATCTTATCCGATGCTTCCGCGATCGTCGTTTCAACGCCGGGGCCTTTTCTGCCTTTGGTGCTGTGTCACCCTATTTTGGGCTGATAGCCCATGTATCAAGTTGGGTTCATTAGGGACGTGTCCTAGGGTTGGAGAACGACCCCAACACCCCCTGGTCGTTCCCCTAGGTATTAATAAGGATTAGAGCCGCCACAAACAGATCGGGTTTTTGTTTTGTTGAAAGTTTAGCCATTGCTACTTCCTTGTAGACGCGTGTGTCGACTAGACCATCCGTTCTACTCGATTCAGAACCCCAACTTTGTGATTTCAGATTGGTTTTCATCTCCATATTTGCAATTGAGTTGCTTGTTCTACTTGTTCTTGCTTGTTCCTCGATTGCTTGCAGGAATTACCCTAGTGGTTTGGTTGATCGTGTTCCACAAGATCGCGACGGCTGTTGGAGGTGGTGTATCGGTTGCTAAGGCGCAGCATCCTTAGATGGTTGTAGTCGGGCTGTGAACGTCATCTCCATCCCCAAATCGAGTTATCCACCTTCTCTCATCGAAAGATCAGGATTCACCCTAGCGGGTTCATATCAGTTGGTATCAGAGCAAGGTTGATCGGTGAGAGACTTCTAGTTCTTTGCTGTTTTTAATCTCCTATGGTCCAGAAAAAGCCAAAACAAAATTAGTAGATTAGTTCTTCATAATCCCAAAACCCCTTTGAGCTTAATATTATTACTGCTTAGTTAGGGCTTATTGAATTAACGGTTGCATCGTCGTGCAAGTTGCTGGTCTTAGCGTCTAGTTGTTTAGAGTTTCGAGTTCTAGTCACGTTTCTGTCACCATCGCAGATTTGAGTTTATTTGTTTCTCTCTAGGAATCCGAGTGGATTTTCAAATTCCTTTGTTTTGTTTACCACCATTATCCTAGCCACGTCCTTGGAGGTTTCATCCACGTCCATATTTCCATCTACAAAAAGGAAATCCAACAAGATCAAGTAGAATTCGATTCGGAGTCCTGTTTTATCTTGAAAACAAAAGCACCATATTTCCTTTGTCAGGAGTCTGAATAGGGAGTTTAAATACAATCTGGAAACCTTAATTTGTCCTCTTTCCAACGGATCAGAGCTTGGTCCCAAATTCATTCTGAGAGCTTCGCAATTGCCCTGGAGATTTGCGCGTCTGCTGGTTTTGCAAAACAACCACTTGTTTCACTTTGCTACTGAATCACCCTTCCCAAGGAAACATTTAATTGCTGTAAGTAGCTTGTTATTTCTTGTTGCAAAATTTCAGTTTTGTGCTAGTTGAAATAAAAAAAACAGAAGAAAAAAAAGACAGAAAGAAAGAAAAGAAAGAAAGAAAAGAAAGACAGAAAGAAAGAAAGAAAAGAAAGAGAAAGAAGAAGAGAAGAGTTTTTCTTTTGTTGTTATTCCTGTCCTTGTGATCCTTCTTTGTTGCTGCTCAGTGACTTCGTTTGTGTCCAGGCTCGCGTCTCTAGCATGTACTAGCCTAGGACCAGCGTAATAACGTCGTTGAGCATTTGTTCAATTTGCTTGCAACTAACGTGGTTCTAGTACTTCCTTGCTTTAGCCCACCTATAGCTCCACATATTTCGACTACAGCTTGACAGGTGTTGTTGTTGCGGCACCGATACACTTCACTCCACGGTTGTAGACTTGTTGGTTGCCGTCACCTCCTGTTTGGCTTGGTAAGAACTTGTAAGGGCTTGTTTTAACAAGTTGAGTTTGAGAGAATTACATTTGACACATCCTAGTAGTTGATAGGAGGATACATATTATTTTTGTGTTTCTTGTTTCCTACTAATCATGGCAGGTGATATGGAGATTTTTGAGCTGTTGAAACTAGACCCTCATATTCAGGATGTCATTCAACATTTGCCATTATATGATGGTAAGTTTGATCCTCAAGCTTACATTGATTGGGAGTTAAAAGTAGACAATGAATTTGAGGAGCATGACCTATCCGAGAAACAAAAGATTTGTATTGCCTCTAATATTTTGATTGAATATGCTTTGCTTGAATGGAAACACATTTGTAGGCACATCAAAGTTCCAGAATCTTGGAAAGACCTCAAATTTCTTTTTAGAGATGCATTCGTTCCTGCATATTATGTTGATTATTTGCTTGCAAAATTAGACAACTTGAAGCAGGGTAGCAAGACTGTGAAACAATACTACCATAATTTTAAGATTTGTATCATGTTTGGTGGATTGGATGAATGCATGGAAGATGTTATGAGTAGATTCATGAGAGGGCTCAATTCTGAAATTCGAACCTTATTAATTAGCAAATCATATTGCCATATTGGTCAATTGTTTTGTCTGGCTCTCAATGCTGAAAAAGAGATTCTATTATCTGTGAATACTTGCCAGAATGATGTGACCCATAATGTCCAAAATTTGTCCACTCTGCATGCTAATGAAGAGCAACAAATAGTGGAACCCACTACTGATTTTCCTTTGTCACAAAATGGATTACTCGCGGTTCCTTGTGATAAAGAGGAGTTGTGTGTTGATGATTCTTTTACACCTATGCCACAAGTAGCAAATAAGTGTGATACTTTTGGTTTGGAACCATACAAATGTGCTGAAGATAAGCTTTTTCATCCTATTACATGTGCACAAGATGAACTGAATTTGTTGTCCTCTTTAAATACTTTGGGTTATATTGAATTTGATATTTTGTGTAATCTAAATTGTCTAAAAGAGAAACTTAAATTTGATTCTATTTTGCCAAGTTTTAATCATTGTTCGCTTCATGCAATTGGCAAATATGACAACAAAGGAGAATATTTGGTGCATAAAGTTTATATTTGCTCTAATCTGAAATATCCTTTTGGGCCACAATACCATGATCAAATTGAGGGCTGCACTAACACTAATGATGTCTTGCAAAGTTTTTCTAGTTTTTCCCAAATGCAACAGATTAAATATCAAGAAGGGGAGCACGGTTCACTTTTACCTACAACACATCCACCAACAAAGGTCAAACCGAGGACGGTTTGCCGTCAAGAAGGGGAGAATGATGAGGACATCATTGGCTCAAATATGACCATGTCAACCACTTCTATACCAAGGTGCAACCATTCTATATGAGGCTTATCATTGATGCATTTGATGAATTGGTGCTCCACCATAAAATGTGTATATTTTCATTTGCAGAATTACTTACATGGATCAAGGAAAGGTTTGATTGCATATGGAAAGCATGGAAGGTTAATGAGTTGATTGGGGACCAAATCCAAGTATTCCAACGTCCTCCACCTGAACACCACGTCACTTTTGGTCCAAGGAAAGAAAGAGATCAAATCCAACACGTTTTGGGGCTGGATTCGGACTCCAGGACAGCTCCAACTTGTGATGTTCACCACGGTCGCATACGGACTCGGATTAGGACGTTCTAGCACTTTTTGGAAAGCTTATCAAGTCTATTTTCCAACGGATCTGGACTCATGGCTATATCTTATCCGATGCTTCCGCGATCGTCGTTTCAACGCCGGGGCCTTTTCTGCCTTTGGTGCTGTGTCACCCTATTTTGGGCTGATAGCCCATGTATCAAGTTGGGTTCATTAGGGACGTGTCCTAGGGTTGGAGAACGACCCCAACACCCCCTGGTCGTTCCCCTAGGTATTAATAAGGATTAGAGCCGCCACAAACAGATCGGGTTTTTGTTTTGTTGAAAGTTTAGCCATTGCTACTTCCTTGTAGACGCGTGTGTCGACTAGACCATCCG
>CM039581.1:47558608-47609644 GCA_022457205.1 Saccharum spontaneum | reverse complement strand
AAGTGGAAGCGAGATTCTGTCCGATTGGAGATAGTGCTAATCTTGACGCAAGATGGATGCACGGTTTTGCGTCGAACGTAGCGCAGTCTCTGACAACATTGGACGCACCCAATGGAACTCCTACGTGATGTGGGTCATGTGCAATCTCATTCTGGTCTATTTGGAAACAGTGTTAGTGTCAGTGCAAGATAGGTGCACGATTTGTGCCAAATGTACCATAGGCTTAGAAATCCTTTTATACACACCCGATGGTACTCCTAGGTGACGAGGCTCAACTCCAAGCTCGATTCAGTCCGTTTGGAGACAGTGCTAGTGTCAGTGCAAGATAGGTGCATGGTCTGCGCCAAACGTACCATAAGCTCAGAAATCATTTTGGATGCACCCAATGGTACTCGTATGTGACAAGGCTCAAGTGGATGCTCGTTTCATTCCGTTTGGAGATAGTGCTAATCTTGAGGCAAGATTGGTGCACACTTTGTGCCGAGCGTACCATAGGCTAAGAAATTGTTTTGGACACAACTGATGTAAGTCCTAGGCGACTCGGGTGATGTGAATCTCGTTTCGGTCCGTTTGAATACAGTGTTAGTGTCAGTGCAAGATAGGTGCATGGTTTGGGCCTAACGTATCATAGGCTCAGAAATTATTTTGGACGCACCCGATGGAACTGTTTGGTGACGTGGGTCATGTGGAATCTTGTGTCAACCCATTTGGATACAGTGTTAGTGTTAGTGCAAGATTGGTGCATGGTTTGCGCCAAACATGCCACAGGCTCAGAAATCCTTTTAAACGCACTCGGCTCAGAAATCCTTTTAGACGCACTCGATGGTACTACTATGTGATAAGGGTCAAGTGGATACTCGTTTCGTTCCGTTTTGAGATAGTGCTAAATCTTGACACAAGATAGGTGCACAGTTTGCACCAAAACATACCATAGGCTCAGAAATCATTTTGGACACACCCGATGGCACTCCTTGGTGACAAGGCTCAACTGCAAGCAAGATTGAGTCCGTTTGGAGACAGTGCTAGTGTCAGTGCAAGATAGGTGCATGGTTTGCGCCAAACGTACCATAGGCTCAGAAATCATTTTGGACACACCTAATTGAACTCCTTGGTGACGTGGGTCATGTGGAATCTCGTTTTGGTCCATTTGGATATAGTGTTAGTGTCGGTGCAAGATTGGTGCATAGCTTGCGCCAAACGTGCCATAGGCTCAGAAATCATTTTGGACACACCCACGATGGTACTCCTAGGCGATGGGGCTCAAGTGTAAGCTCGATTCAGTCTGTTTGGAGATAGTGCTAATCTTGACACACAAGATGGATGAACGGTGGGCGTCGAACGTACCGTAGGCTCAGAAATAATTTTGGACGCACCCAATGAAAACTCCTAGGTGACGACGCTGAAGTGGAGGCTCGTTTCATTGCGTTTGGAGATAGTGCTAATCTTGATGCAAGATAGGTGCATGCTTTGCACCGAGTGTACCATAGGCTTAGAAATCATTTTGGACGCACCCGATGTGATATATCCGGCCCAGGTGGGGTTGGCCGAGGCCTAATAAATTAAGGTTGCCCGGACCCCAACAGTTCTTATGCGCACCCACTCGGGGAAAGGCCCAATGTCCATAAAAGACTAGTCCGATAGGGGAAGGGTGGCTCTCTCTTTTAAGGTGGCTTCCTCCTCCCAAGCTAAGCAAGGTGGGATTATTCAGAGGCTCACACGGTCGCCGCCCGACTACAACTAGGCCACTTGGCCTTTTTTTGTTACGTCTTTGCCAGCGGGTAATAGTGGAGGATGTCCTCATCATTCCCACCCCCTTAAACAAGGGCCCAGCTCTGATACCATTGATATGAACCCGCTAGGGTTTATGGACGATCTTTCGATGAGAGGCGTGAGATCAATCGATTTGGTGGATGGAGATGATGTTCACGGCCCGACTACAGCCTTCCAAGACCGCGCCTTAGCAACCGATACACCACCTCCAAAGGCCGTCAAGATGAAATTGAAAGCCTCAAACTGAATCTTATTATGAGTGGAGTTCCGAAGACAAGGAGACGGGTGGCTAGATCAGCACACGCGCCTACAAGCAAGTAGCAAAGGCTAAACTTGATCTAAACAAAACTCAAGTGTTCCTGGTGGCGGCTAAGGGGTATATGATGTGTGGAGGACGACCACAAGAGAGTTTGGGTCGTGCTCCAACCCTAGGACGCGTCCCTACTGGACTCTAAACGATACAAACCCATTGGGCTAACATAAGGTGGCGCAGCACCCTGGATAGAATAGACCTCTCAGTGATTTTTGGACTGTTGACGCCGTTTCTGAGCAGGTATGAGTATGAGGCCAGATCCGTATGAAAGTAGACTTTATTAGCTTTCCAACAAGTCTAGAATCACCCCAATCCGACTCTGTATGTAACCGTGGCGACCGTCACAAGTTGGAGGTGTGCTGCAGTCCGAATCCAGCCTACGCGAGTCCTTTTCCCTTTCGGTCTTCTCCTTGATTCCTAATCAAAACAAGAGTGCACGTGTCTCCAAGATCTAAACAGGATGGACAAGAGCTCAAGAAGGAACTCACTTGATGATTAAGTGTTCGAGCACGAGCACGGGTAATAGAACCAGCAGGTGTCGGCGTGGACGGCGTGGATGTATGATCGGTGTTGATGTCCTCACACGATGTAACTCCTAGGTGACTTGGGTCATGTGGAATCTCATTTCCGTTTAGATATAGTGTTAGTGTCGGTGCAAGAAAGGTGCATGGTTTGGGCCAAACGCACCATAGGCTCAAAAATCATTTTGGACGCACCCGATGTAACTCCTAGGTGACTTGGGTCATGTGGAATCTCATTTCTATTTAGATACAGTGTTAGTGTCGGTGCAAGAAAGGTGCATGGTTTGGGCCAAACGCACCTTAGGCCCATAAATCATTTTGGACGCACCCGATTGAACTCCTTGGTGACGTGGTTCATGTGGAATCTCGTTTTGGTCCATTTGGATATAGTGTTAGTGTCGGTGCAAGATAGGTGCATGGTTTGCGCTAAACGTGCCATAGGCTCAGAAATTATTTTGGACGCACCCGATGGTACTCCTAGGTGACGAGGCTCAAGTGGATGCTCGTTTCATTCAATTTGGAGATAGTGCTAATCTTGACGCAAGATAGCTGCACAGTTTGTGGCTAACCTACCATAGGCTCAGAAATCATTTTGGACAGACTCAATGGCACTCCTTGGTGACGTGGCTCAAGTGGAAGCTCGATTCAGTCCATTTGGAGAAAGGGCTAATCTTGACACAAGATAGGTGCACGCTTTGAGTCGTACCACAAGCTTAGAAATCATTTTTGGACGCACCTGATGTAACTATTAGGTCACTTGGGTCATGTGCAATCTTGTTTCGGTCCATGTGGAGAAAGTGTTAGTGTCGGTGCAAGATTGGTGCATGGTTTGCGCCAAACGTACCATAGGCTCAGAAATCAATTTGAACGCACCCAATGATACTCCTAGGTGACGAGGCTCAAGTGGATACTCGTTTCGCTCTGTTTTGAGATAGTGCTAATCTTGACACAAGGTAGGTGCACAGTTTGCGCCAAAACATACCATAGGCTTAGAAATCATTTTAGACACACCCGTTGGCACTCCTAGGTGATGAGGCTCAACTGCAAGCTCGATTCAGTCTGTTTGGATATAGTGCTAGTGTCAGCACAAGATAGGAGCATGGTTTGCGCCAAACATACCATAGGCTCAGAAATCATATTGGACACACCAGCGATTGTACTCCTAGGTGATGAGGCTCAAGTGTAAGCTCGATTCAGTCCATTTGGAGATAGTGCTAATCTTGACACAAGATGGATGCACAGTGTGCGTCGAACGTACCGTAGGCTCAGAAATCAATTTGGACACACCGAATAAACTCCTAGGTGACGACGCTGAAGTGGACGCTCGTTTCATTCCATTTGGAGATAGTGCTAATCTTGATGCAATATAGGTGCACGCTTTGCGCCGAGCGTACCATAGGCTCAAAAATCATTTTGGATGCACCTGATGGAAGTACTTGGTGACGTGGGTCGTGTCGAATCCATTCCGGTCCATTTGGATACAATGTTAGTGTCGGTGGATGATAGGTGCATGGTTTGCCCCAAATGTCCCGATGGTACTCCTAAGTGATGAGGCTCAAGTGGATGCTCGTTTTATTCCATTTAGAGATAGTGCTAATCTTGACGCAAGACAGGTGCATGATTTGTGCCAAACGTACCACAGGCTCAGAAATCATTTTGGGCGCACCTGATTGAACTCCTAGGTGACTTGGGTCATGTGGAATCTCATTTCGGTCCATGTGGAGAGAGTGTTAGTGTCAGTGCAAGATAGGTGCACGGTTTGCGCCAAACGTACCACAGGCTTAGAAATCATTTTGAACGCACCCAATGATACTCCTAGGTGACGATGCACAAGTGGATGCTCGATTAAGTCTATTTGGAGATAGTGCTAAACTTAATGCAAGATAGGTGCATGGATTGCGTCGAATGTACCATAGGCTCAGAAATCATTTTGGACACAGCCGATGTTACTACTAGGTGACTTGGATCATGTCGAATCTCGTTTTGAACAGTGTGGAATCTCGTTTCGGTCCGTGTGGAGAGATTGTTAGAGTCAGTGCAAGATAGGCGCACGGTTTGCGCCAAATGTACCATAGGCTCAGAAATCATTTTGGATACAGCCGATGGTACTCCTAGGTGATGAGGCTCAAGTGCATGCTCGTTTCGTTCAATTTGGAGATAGTGCTAATCTTGACGCAAGACAGCTGCACAGTTTGAGCCAAACGTACCATAGGCTCAGAAATCATTTTGGACAGACTCGATGGTACTCCTAGGTGACGTGGCTCAGGTGGAAGCTGGATTCAGTCCGTTTGGAGAAAGGGCTAATCTTGATGTAAGATAGGTGCACGCTTTCAATCGAACGTACCACAAGCTCAGAAATCATTTTGGACGCACCTAATGTAACTATTTGGTCACTTGGGTCATGTGCAATCTCGTTTCGGTCCATGTGGAGAAAGTGTTAGTGTCGGTGCAAGATAGGTGTATGGTTTGCGCCAAACGTACCAAAGACTCAGAAATCATTTTGGACGTACCCAATGATACTCCTAGGTGACGAGGTTCAAGTGGATACTTGTTTCATTCTGTTTCGAGATAGTGCTAATCTTGACACAAGATAGGTGCACAGTTTGCGCCAAAACATACCATAGGCTTAGAAATCGTTTTGGACACACCCGATGGCACACCTAGGTGATAAACTCAACTGCAAGCTCGATTCAGTCCGTTTGGAGATAATGCTAGTGTCAGTGCAAAATTGGTGCATGGTTTGCGCCAAACTTACCATAGGCTCAGAAATCATTTTGGACACACCCAATGTTACTCCTAGGTGACAAGGCTCAAGTGGAAGCGAGATTCAGTCCGTTTGTAGATAGTGCTAATCTTGACGCAAGATGGATGCACAGTTTTGCGTCAAACATCCTGTAGGCTCATACATCATTTTGGACGCACCTGATGGAACTTCTAGGTGACGTGGGTCATGTGGAATCTCATTTTGGTCTATTTGGAGACAGTGGTAGTGTCAGTGCAAGATAGGTGCATGGTTTGTGCCAAACGTACATAGGCTCAGAAATCATTTTGGATGCACCTGATGGTACACCTATGTGACGAGGCTGAAGTGGTTGCTCGTTTCATTATGTTTGGAGATAGTGCTAGCCTTGACGCAAGATAGGTGCACACTTTGCGCTGAGCGTAACATGGGCTCAGAAATTGTTTTGGACGCACCCAATGTAACTCCTAGGTGACTCGGGTCATGTGAATCTCGTTTCGGTCCGTTTGGATACAGTGTTAGTGTCGGTGCAAGATAGGTGCATGGTTTGGGCTTAACGTAACATAGGATCAGAAATCATTTTAGATGCACCCAATGGAACTCCTTGGTGACGTGGGTCATGTGGAATCTCATTTCGCCCCATTTGGATAGAGTGTTAGTGTTAGTGCAAGATAGGTGTATGGTTCGCGCTAAACGTGCCATAGGCTCAGAAATAGTTTTGGACGCATCCGATGGTACTCCTAGGTGATGAGGCTCAAGTGGATACTCATTTCGTTCCATTTGGAGATAGTGCTAATCTTGATGCAAGATAGTTGCACAGTTTTGCCAAACGTACCATAGGCTCAGAAATTATTTTGGACACACCCGCGACGGTACTCCTAGGCGATGGGGCTCAAGTGTAAGCTCGACTCAGTCCATTTGGAGATAGTGCTAATCTTGACACAAGATGGATGCACGGTGTGCGTCGAACGTACCGCAGGCTCAGAAATCATTTTGGACGCACCCGATGAAACTACTAGGTGAGGACACTAAAGTGGATGCTCGTTTCATTCTGTTTTGAGATAGTGCTAATCTTGATGAAGGATAGGTGCACGCTTTGCGCTGAGCGTACCAAAGGCTCATAAATCATTTTGGACGCACCTGATGTAACTCCTAGGTGACTTGGGTCAAGTGGAATCTCGTTTCACTCCATTTAGATACAGTGTTAGTGTCAGTGCAAAAAAGGTGCATGGTTTGGACTAAATGCACCATGGGCTCAGAAATCATTTTGGACGCACTTGATGGTACTCCTAGGTGACGAGGCGCAAGTGGATGCTCGTTTCATTCAATTTGGAGATAGTGCTAATCTTGACACAAGATAGGTGCACAGTTTGCGCCAAACATACCATAGGCTCAGAAATCATTTTGGACACACTCGATGGTATCCTAGGTGGCGTGGCTCAAGTGGAAGCTCAATTCAGTCTGTTTAGAGAAAGTGCTAATCTTGACGCAAGATGGGTGCACGCTTTGCGTCGAATGTATTGTAGGCTCAGAAATCGTTCTGGACGCACCTGATGTAACTATTTGGGGACTTGGGTCATGTGGAATCTCATTTCGGTCCATGTGGAGAAAGTGTTAGTGTCGGTGCAAGATAGGTGCATGGTTTACGTGAATCGTACCATAGGCTTAGAAATCATTTTAGATGCACCCAGTGATACTCCTAGTAGACGAGGCTCACGTGGAAGCGAGAT
Organism: Saccharum spontaneum; assembly: GCA_022457205.1. Lineage (NCBI taxonomy): Eukaryota > Viridiplantae > Streptophyta > Magnoliopsida > Poales > Poaceae > Saccharum > Saccharum spontaneum. Next base: position 47,602,570 of record CM039581.1, on the reverse strand, counting down.
TCAGTCTATTTGGAGATAGTGCTTATCTTGACACAAGATGGATGCACGGTTTTGCATCGAACATACTGTAGGCTAAGACATCATTTTGGACGCACCCGATAGAACTCCTATGTGACGTGGGACATGTGAAATCTCGTTTTGGTCCATTTGGAGATAGTGTTAGTGTTAGTGCAAGATAGGTGCACGGTTTGCGCCAAATGTACCATAGGCTCAGAAATAGTTTTGTACACACTCGATGGTACTCCTAGGTGACGAGGCTCAACTGCAAGCTTGATTCAGTCCGTTTGGAGACAGTGCTAGTGTCAGTGCAGGATAGGTGCATTGTTTGTGCCAAATGTACCATAGGCTCAGAAATAATTTTGGGCGCACCCGATGATACTCCTATGTGATGAGGCTCAAGTTGATGCTCGTTTCATTCCGTTTGGAGATAGTGCTAGTCTTCACGCAAGATAGGTGCATGCTTTGTGTCGTGCATCCCATAGGCTCAGAAATCGTTGTGGACACACCCGATGTAACTCCTAGGTGACTCGGGTCATGTGAATCTCGTTTCGGTCCGTTTGGATACAGTGTTAGTGTCGGTGCAAGTTAGGTGCATGGTTTGGGCCTAACGTACCATAGGCTTAGAAATCATTTTGGATGCACCCGATGGAACTCCTTGGTGAGGTGGGTCATGTGGAATCTCGTTTTGGTCCATTTGGATACAGTGTTAGTGTTAGTGCAAGATAGGTGCATGGTTTGCGCCAAACGTGTCATAGGCTCAGAAACCGTTTTGGACGCACCTGATGGTACTCCTAGGTGATGAGGCTCAAGTGGATACTCATTTCATTTCATTTGGAGATAGTTCTAATCTTGATGCAAGATAGGTGCATGGTCTGCGCCAAACATACCATAGGCTCAGAAATCATTTTTGACACACCCGCAATGGTACTCCTAGGTGATGGGACTCAAGTATAAGCTCGATTCAGTCCGTTTGGAGATAGTGCTAATCTTGACACAAGATGGATGCACGGTGTGCGTCGAATGTACCGCAGGCTCAGAAATCATTTTGGACGCACCCGATGAAACTCCTAGGTGATGACGCTGAAGTGGATGCTCGTTTCATTCCGTTTGGAGATAGTGCTAATCTTAATGCAAGATAGGTGCATGCTTTGTGCCGAGCGTACCATAGGCTAAGAAATCATTTTGGACGCACCCGATGTAACTCCTAGGTGACTTGGGTCATGTGAAATCTTGTTTCGGTCCATTTAGATAAAGTGTTAGTGTCAGCGCAAGAAAGGTGCATGGTTTGGGCCAAATGCACCATAGGCACAGAAATCATTGTGGACGCACCCGATTGAACTCCTTGGTGACATGGGTCACGTGGAATCTTGTTTTGGTCCATTTGGATACAGTGTTAGTGTCGGTGCAAGATAGGTGCATGGTTTGGGCCTAACATACCATAGGCTTAGAAATCATTTTGGATGCACCCGATGGAACTCCTTGGTGAGGTGGATCATGTGGAATCTCGTTCTGGTCCATTTGGATACAGTGTTAGTGTTAGTGCAAGATAGGTGCATGGTTTGCGCCAAACGTGTCATAGGCTCAAAAGCCGTTTTGGACGCACCTGATGGTACTCCTAGGTGATGAGGCTCAAGTGGATACTCGTTTCATTTCATTTGGAGATAGTTCTAATCTTGACGCAAGATAGGTGCATGGTCGGCGCCAAACATACCATAGGCTCAGAAATCATTTTTGACACACCCGCGATGGTACTCCTAGGTGATGGGACTCAAGTATAAGCTCGATTCAGTCCGTTTGGAGATAGTGCTAATCTTGACACAAGATGGATGCACGGTGTGCGTCGAATGTACCGCAGGCTCAGAAATCATTTTGGACGCACCCGATGAAACTCCTAGGTGATGACGTTGAAGTGGATGCTCGTTTCATTTCGTTTGGAGATAGTGCTAATCTTAATGCAAGATAGGTGCATGCTTTGTGCCGAGCGTACCATAGGCTAAGAAATCATTTTGGACGCACCCGATGTAACTCCTAGGTGACTAGGTGACTCGGTGATTTTTGGACTGTTGACGCCGTTTCTGAGCAGGTATGAGTATGAGGTCAGATCCGTATGAAAGTAGACTTTATTGGCTTTCCAACAAGTCCAGAATCACCCCAATCCGACTCCGTATGTAACCGTGGAGACCGTCACAAGTTGAAGGTGTGCTGCAGTCCGAATCCAGCCTACGCGAGTCCTTTTCCCTTTTGGTCTTCTCCTTGATTCCTAATCAAAACAAGAGTGCACGTGCCTCCAAGATCTAAACAGGATGGACAAGAGCTCAAGAAGGAACTCACTTGATGATTAAGTGTTCGAGCACGAGCACGGGTAATAGGACCAGCAGGTGTCGGCGTGGACGGTGTGGATGTATGATCGGTGTTGATGTCCTCATCAGCACGGTTTTGCGTCGAATATATCGTAGGCTCAGACATCATTTTGGACGCACCTGATGGAACACCTACATGACGTGGGTCATGTGGAATCTCGTTTTGGTCCATTTGGAGACAGTGCTGGTGTCAGTGCAAGATAGGTGCACGATTTGCGCCAAATGTACCACAGGCTCAGAAATCATTTTGGACACAGCCAATGGTACTCCTAGGTGACGAGGCTCAACAGCAAGCTCGATTCAGTCCGTTTGGAGACAGTGCTACTGTCAGTGCAAGATAGGTGCATGGTTTGCGCCAAACGTACCATATGCTCAGAAATCATTTTGGACGCAACCGATGGTACTCCTATGTGACGAGGCTCAAGTGGATGCTCGTTTCATTCCATTTGGAGATAGAGCTAGTCTTGACACAGGATATGTGCATGCTTTGCGCCGAGCATACCATAGGCTAAGAAACCATTTTGGACGCACTCGATATAACTCCTAGGAAACTCAGGTCATGTGAATCTCGTTTCGGTCCATTTGGATACAATGTTAGTGTCGGTGCAAGATAGGTGCATGGTTTGGGCCTAACGTACCACAGGCTTAGAAATTATTTTGGATGCACCCGATGAAACTCCTTGGTGACATGGGCCATGTAGAATCACATTTCAGTCCATTTGGATACAATGTTAATATCAGTGCAAGATAGGTGCATCGTTTGCGCTAAATGTGCCATAGGCTCAGAAATTGTTTTGGACGCACCCGATGGTACTCCTTGGTGACGAGGCTCAAGTGGATACTCGTTTCGTTCAATTTGGAGATAGTGCTAATCTTGACGCAAGATAGGTGCACAGTTTGCGCCAAATGTACCATAGGCTCAGAAATCATTTTGGACACACTCGATGGTACTCCTAGGTGACGTGGCTCAAGTGGAAGCTCGATTTAGTCCGTTTGGAGAAAGTGCTAACCTTGACGCAAAATAGATGCACGCTTTGAGTCGAACGTACCACAAGCTCAGAAATCATTTTGGACGCGCCTGGTGTAACTATTAGTCACTTGGGTCATGTGCAATCTCGTTTTGGTCCATGTGGAGAAAGTGTTAGTGTCGGTGCAAGATAGGTGCATGGTTTGCGCCAAACGTACCATAGCTCAGAAATCATTTTGGACGCACCCAACGATACTCCTAGGTGACGAGGCTCAAGTTTAAGCGAGATTCAGTCTGTTTGTAGATAGTGCTAATCTTGACGCAAGATGGATGCATGGTTTTTGCGTCGAACGTACTGCAGGCTCAAACATCATTTTGGATGCACCCGATGGAACTCCTAGATGACGTGTGTCATGTGCAATCTCATTTTGGTCCATTTGGAGACAGTGCTACTGTCAGTGCAAGATAGGTGCATGGTTTGCGCCAAACGTACAATAGGCTCAGAAATCATTTTGGACGCAACCAATGGTACTCCTATGTGACGAGGCTCAAGTGGGTGCTCGTTTCATTCCGTTTGGAGATAGTGCTAGTCTTGACACAGGATAGGTGCATGCTTTGCGCCGAGCATACCATAGGCTAAGAAATCTTTTTGGACGCACCTGATGTAACTCCTAGGCGACTCGGGTCATGTGAATCTCATTTTGGTCCATTTCGATACAGTGTTAGTGTAGGTGGAAGATTGGTGCATGGTTTGGGCCTAACGTACCATAGGCTTAGAAATCATTTTGGATGCACCCAATGATACTCCTAGGTGACGAGGCTCCAGTGGAACCGAGATTCAGTCCGATTGGAGATAGTGCTAATCTTGACGCAAGATGGATGCACGTGATATGAACCCGCTAGGGTTTATGGATGATCTTTCGATGAGAGGCGTGAGATCAATCGATTTGGTGGATGGAGATGACGTTCACGGCCCGACTACAGCCTTCCAAGGCCGCGCCTTAGCAACCGATACACCACCCCCAAAGGCCGTCACGATCTTGTGGAGCGCGACAACCAGCCACTAGGGCTCCCGTCCTGCAAGCAATCGAAGAACTAGCAAGAATAAGGAAACAAGCACTGAATTTGCAAGATGAAATTGAAAGCCTCAAACTGAATCTTATTATGAGTGGAGTTCCAAAGACAAGGAGACGGGTGGCTGGATCAGCACACGCGCCTACAAGCAAGTAGCAAAGGCTAAACTTGATCTAAACAAAACCCAAGTGTTCCTGGTGGCGGCTAAGGGGTATATGATGTGTCGAGGACGACCACAAGAGAGTTTGGGTCGTGCTCCAACCCTAGGACGCATCCCTACTGGACTCTAAACGATACAAGCCCATTGGGCTAACTTAAGGTGGCGCAGCACCCTGGACAGATTAGACCTCTCTGTGATTTTTGGACTGTTGACGCCGTTTCTGAGCAGTATGAGTATGAGATCAGATCCGTATGAAAGTAGACTTTATTAGCTTTCCAACAAGTCCAGAATCACCCCAATCCGACTCCATATGTAACCGTGGCGACCGTCACAAGTTGGAGGTGTGCTGCAGTCCGAATCCAGCCTACGCGAGTCCTTTTCCCTTTCGGTCTTCTCCTTGATTCCTAATCAAAACAAGAGTGCACGTGTCTCCAAGATCTAAACAGGATGGACAAGAGCTCAAGAAGGAACTCACTTGATGATTAAGTGTTCGAGCACGAGCACGGGTAATAGGACCAGCAGGTGTCGGCATGGACGGCGTGGATGTATGATCGGTGTTGATGTCCTCATCAGCACGGTTTTGCGTCGAATGTACCGTAGGCTCAGACATCATTTTGGAAGCACCTGATGGAACTCCTACGTGACGTGGGTCATGTGGAATCTCATTTTGGTCCATTTGGAGACAGTGCTGGTGTCAGTGCAAGATAGGTGCACGATTTGCGCCAAATGTACCATAGGCTCAGAAATCATTTTGGACACAGCCAATGGTACTCCTAGGTGACGAGGCTCAACAGCAAGCTCGATTCAGTCCATTTGGAGACAGTGCTACTGTCAGTGCAAGGTAGGTGCATGGTTTGCGCCAAACGTACCATAGGCTCAGAAATCATTTTGTGACGAGGCTCAAGTGGATGCTCGTTTCATTCCATTTAGAGATAGAGCTAGTCTTGACACAGGATATGTGCATGCTTTGCGCCGAGCATACCATAGGCTAAGAAGCCATTTTGGACGCACCCGATATAACTCCTAGGAAACTCAGGTCATGTGAATCTCGTTTCGGTCCATTTGGATACAGTGTTAGTTTCGGTGCAAGATAGGTGCATGGTTTGGGCCTAACGTACCACAGGCTTAGAAATTATTTTGGATGCACCCGATGAAACTCCTTGGTGACATGGGCAATGTAAGATCACATTTCAGTCCATTTAGATACAGTGTTAATGTCAGTGCAAGATAGGTGCAGCGTTTGCGCTAAATGTGCCATAGGCTCAGAAAATATTTTGGACGCACCCGATAGTACTCCTAGGTGACGAGGCTCAAGTGGATACTCGTTTCGTTCAATTTGGAGATAGTGCTAATCTTGACGCAAGATAGGTGCACAGTTTGTGCTAAACGTACCATAGGCTCAGAAATCATTTTGGACACACTCGATGGTACTCCTAGGTGACGTGGCTCAAGTGGAAGCTCGATTCAGTCCGTTTGGAGAAAGTGCTAACCTTGACGCAAAATAGATGCACGCTTTGAGTCGAACGTACCACAAGCTCAGAAATCGTTTTGGACGCACCTGATGTAACTATTAGTCACTTGGGTCATGTGCAATCTTGTTTCGGTCCATGTGGAGGAAGTGTTAGTGTCGGTGCAAGATAGGTGCATGGTTTGCGCCAAACGTACCATAGCTCATAAATCATTTTAGACGCACGCAATGATACTCCTAGGTGACGAGGCTCAAGTTTAAGCGAGATTCAGTCTGTTTGTAGATAGTGCTAATCTTGACGCAAGATGGATGCACGGTTTTTGCGTCAAACGCACCGTAGGCTCAGACATCATTCTGGATGCACCCGATGGAACTCCTAGGTGACGTGTGTCATGTGCAATCTTGTTTTGGTCCATTTGGAGATAGTGTTAGTGTCAGTGCAAGATAGATGCATAGTTTGCGGCAAAACATACCATAGGCTCAGAAATCGTTTTGGACACACTCGGTGGCACTCCTAGGTGATGAGGCTCAACTGCAAGCTCGATTCAGTCCGTTTGGAGATAGGGCTAGTGTCAGTGCAAGATAGGTGCATGATTTGTGCCAAACATACCATAGGCTCAGAAATCATTTTGGACACACCAGCGATGGTACTCCTAGGCGATGGGGCTCAAGTGTAAGCTCGATTCAGTCCGTTTTGAGATAGTGCTAATCTTGACACAAGATGGATGCATGGTGTGCGTCGAACGTACTGCAGGCTTAGAAATCATTTTGGACGCACCCAATGAAACTCCTAGATGACGACGTTGAAGTGGATGCTCGTTTCATTCCGTTTGGAGATAGTGCTAATCTTGATGCAAGATAGGTGCACGCTTTGCGCCGAGCGTACCATAGGCTCAGAAATCATTTTGGACGCACCTGATGTAACTGCTAGGTGACTTTGGTCATGTGGAATCTCGTTTCCGTTTAGATACAGTGTTAGTGTCGGTGCAAGAAAGGTGCATGGTTTGGGCCAAACGCACCATAAGCTCAAAAATCATTTTGGACGCACCCGATTGAACTCCTTGGTGACGTGGGTCATGTAGAATCTCGTTTTGGTCCATTTGTAGTGTTAGTGTCGGTGCAAGATAGGTGCATGGTTTGTGCCAAACGTGCCATAGGCTCAGAAATCATTTTGGACGCACTCGGTGGTACTCCTAGGTGACGAGGCTCAAGTGGATACTCATTTCGTTCAATTTGGAGATAGTGCTAATCTTGATGCAAGATAGCTGCACAGTTTGCGCCAAACATACCATAGCCTCAGAAATCATTTTGGACACACTCGATGGTACTCCTAGGTGACGTGGCTCAAGTGGAAGCTCGATTCATTCCGTTTGGAGAAAGTGCTAATCTTGACGCAAGATAGGTGCATGGTTTGCTTCAAACGTACCATAGGCTCATAAATCATTTTGGACGCACCCAATGATACTCCTAGGTGACGAGGCTCAAGTGGAAGTGAGATTCAGTCCGTTTGGAGATAGTGTTAATCCTGACGCAAGATGGATGCACAGTTTTGCGTCGAATGTACTGCAGGCTCAGACATCTTTTTGGACGCACCCGATGGAACCCTACGTGACGTGGGTCATGTGGTATCTCGTTTTGGTCCATTTGGAGACAGTGTTAGTGTCAGTCCAAGATAGGTGCACGATTTGCGCCAAATGTACTATAGGCTCAGAAATCATTTTGGACACACCCAATGGTACTCCTAGGTGACAAGGCTCAACTGCAAGCTCGATTCAGTCCGTTTGGAGACAGTGCTACTGTCAGTGCAAGATAGGTGCATGGTTTGCGCCAAATGTACCATAGGCTCAGAAATCATTTTGGACGCAACCGATGGTACTCCTATGTGACAAGGCTCAAGTGGGTGCTCGTTTCATTCCATTTGGAGATAGTGCTAGTCTTGACACAGGATAGGTGCATGCTTTGCGCCAAGCATACCATAGGCTAAGAAATAATTTTGGACGCACCAGATGTAACTCCTAGGCGACTCGGGTCATGAGAATCTCGTTTTGGTCCATTTGGATACAGTGTTAGTGTCGGTGCAAGATTGGTGCATGGTTTGGGCCTAACGTACCATAGGCTTAGAAATCATTTTGGACGCACCCAATGATACTCCTAGGTGACGAGGCTCAAGTGGAAGCGAGATTCTGTCCGATTGGAGATAGTGCTAATCTTGACGCAAGATGGATGCACGGTTTTGCGTCGAACGTACCGCAGTCTCTGACAACATTGGACGCACCCAATGGAACTCCTACGTGATGTGGGTCATGTGCAATCTCATTCTGGTCCATTTGGAAACAGTGTTAGTGTCAGTGCAAGATAGGTGCACGATTTGTGCCAAATGTACCATAGGCTTAGAAATCCTTTTATACACACCCGATGGTACTCCTAGGTGACGAGGCTCAACTCCAAGCTCGATTCAGTCCGTTTGGAGACAGTGCTAGTGTCAGTGCAAGATAGGTGCATGGTCTGCGCCAAACGTACCATAAGCTCAGAAATCATTTTGGATGCACCCAATGGTACTCGTATGTGACAAGGCTCAAGTGGATGCTCGTTTCATTCCGTTTGGAGATAGTGCTAATCTTGAGGCAAGATTGGTGCACACTTTGTGCCGAGCGTACCATAGGCTAAGAAATTGTTTTGGACACAACTGATGTAAGTCCTAGGCGACTCGGGTGATGTGAATCTCGTTTCGGTCCGTTTGAATACAGTGTTAGTGTCAGTGCAAGATAGGTGCATGGTTTGGGCCTAACGTATCATAGGCTCAGAAATTATTTTGGACGCACCCGATGGAACTGTTTGGTGACGTGGGTCATGTGGAATCTTGTGTCAACCCATTTGGATACAGTGTTAGTGTTAGTGCAAGATTGGTGCATGGTTTGCGCCAAACATGCCACAGGCTCAGAAATCCTTTTAAACGCACTCGGCTCAGAAATCCTTTTAGACGCACTCGATGGTACTACTATGTGATAAGGGTCAAGTGGATACTCGTTTCGTTCCGTTTTGAGATAGTGCTAAATCTTGACACAAGATAGGTGCACAGTTTGCACCAAAACATACCATAGGCTCAGAAATCATTTTGGACACACCCGATGGCACTCCTTGGTGACAAGGCTCAACTGCAAGCAAGATTGAGTCTGTTTGGAGACAGTGCTAGTGTCAGTGCAAGATAGGTGCATGGTTTGCGCCAAACGTACCATAGGCTCAGAAATCATTTTGGACACACCCAATTGAACTCCTTGGTGACGTGGGTCATGTGGAATCTCGTTTTGGTCCATTTGGATATAGTGTTAGTGTCGGTGCAAGATTGGTGCATAGCTTGCGCCAAACGTGCCATAGGCTCAGAAATCATTTTGGACACACCCACGATGGTACTCCTAGGCGATGGGGCTCAAGTGTAAGCTTGATTCAGTCTGTTTGGAGATAGTGCTAATCTTGACACACAAGATGGATGAACGGTGGGCGTCGAACGTACCGCAGGCTCAGAAATAATTTTGGACGCACCCAATGAAAACTCCTAGGTGACGACGCTGAAGTGGAGGCTCGTTTCATTGCGTTTGGAGATAGTGCTAATCTTGATGCAAGATAGGTGCACGCTTTGCACCGAGTGTACCATAGGCTTAGAAATCATTTTGGATGCACCCGATGTGATATATCCGGCCCAGGTGGGGTTGGCCGAGGCCTAATAAATTAAGGTTGCCCGGACCCCAACAGTTCTTATGCGCACCCACTCGGGGAAAGGCCCAATGTCCATAAAAGACTAGTCCGATAGGGGAAGGGTGGCTCTCTCTTTTAAGGTGGCTTCCTCCTCCCAAGCTAAGCAAGGTGGGATTATTCAGAGGCTCACACGGTCGCCGCCCGACTACAACTAGGCCACTTGGCCTTTTTTTGTTACGTCTTTGCTAGCGGGTAATAGTGGAGGATGTCCTCATCATTCCCACCCCCTTAAACAAGGGCCCAGCTCTGATACCAATTGATATGAACCCGCTAGGGTTTATGGACGATCTTTCGATGAGAGGCGTGAGATCAATCGATTTGGTGGATGGAGATGATGTTCACGGCCCGACTACAGCCTTCCAAGACCGCGCCTTAGCAACCGATACACCACCTCCAAAGGCCGTCAAGATGAAATTGAAAGCCTCAAACTGAATCTTATTATGAGTGGAGTTCCGAAGACAAGGAGACGGGTGGCTAGATCAGCACACGCGCCTACAAGCAAGTAGCAAAGGCTAAACTTGATCTAAACAAAACTCAAGTGTTCCTGGTGGCGGCTAAGGGGTATATGATGTGTGGAGGACGACCACAAGAGAGTTTGGGTCGTGCTCCAACCCTAGGACGCGTCCCTACTGGACTCTAAACGATACAAACCCATTGGGCTAACATAAGGTGGCGCAGCACCCTGGACAGAATAGACCTCTCAGTGATTTTTGGACTGTTGACGCCGTTTCTGAGCAGGTATGAGTATGAGGCCAGATCCGTATGAAAGTAGACTTTATTAGCTTTCCAACAAGTCCAGAATCACCCCAATCCGACTCTGTATGTAACCGTGGCGACCGTCACAAGTTGGAGGTGTGCTGCAGTCCGAATCCAGCCTACGCGAGTCCTTTTCCCTTTCGGTTTTCTCCTTGATTCCTAATCAAAACAAGAGTGCACGTGTCTCCAAGATCTAAACAGGATGGACAAGAGCTCAAGAAGGAACTCACTTGATGATTAAGTGTTCGAGCACGAGCACGGGTAATAGAACCAGCAGGTGTCGGCGTGGACGGCGTGGATGTATGATCGGTGTTGATGTCCTCATCACGATGTAACTCCTAGGTGACTTGGGTCATGTGGAATCTCATTTCCGTTTAGATATAGTGTTAGTGTCGGTGCAAGAAAGGTGCATGGTTTGGGCCAAATGCACCATAGGCTCAAAAATCATTTTGGACGCACCCGATGTAACTCCTAGGTGACTTGGGTCATGTGGAATCTCATTTCTATTTAGATACAGTGTTAGTGTCGGTGCAAGAAAGGTGCATGGTTTGGGCCAAACGCACCTTAGGCCCATAAATCATTTTGGACGCACCCGATTGAACTCCTTGGTGACGTGGTTCATGTGGAATCTCGTTTTGGTCCATTTGGATATAGTGTTAGTGTCGGTGCAAGATAGGTGCATGGTTTGCGCTAAATGTGCCATAGGCTCAGAAATTATTTTGGACGCACCCGATGGTACTCCTAGGTGACGAGGCTCAAGTGGATGCTCGTTTCATTCAATTTGGAGATAGTGCTAATCTTGACGCAAGATAGCTGCACAGTTTGTGGCTAACCTACCATAGGCTCAGAAATCATTTTGGACAGACTCAATGGCACTCCTTGGTGACGTGGCCCAAGTGGAAGCTCGATTCAGTCCATTTGGAGAAAGGGCTAATCTTGACACAAGATAGGTGCACGCTTTGGGTCGTACCACAAGCTTAGAAATCATTTTTGGACGCACCTGATGTAACTATTAGGTCACTTGGGTCATGTGCAATCTTGTTTCGGTCCATGTGGAGAAAGTGTTAGTGTCGGTGCAAGATAGGTGCATGGTTTGCGCCAAACGTACCATAGGCTCAGAAATCAATTTGAACGCACCCAATGATACTCCTAGGTGACGAGGCTCAAGTGGATACTCGTTTCGCTCTGTTTTGAGATAGTGCTAATCTTGACACAAGGTAGGTGCACAGTTTGCGCCAAAACATACCATAGGCTTAGAAATCATTTTAGACACACCCGTTGGCACTCCTAGGTGATGAGGCTCAACTGCAAGCTCGATTCAGTCCGTTTGGATATAGTGCTAGTGTCAGCACAAGATAGGAGCATGGTTTGCGCCAAACATACCATAGGCTCAGAAATCATATTGGACACACCAGCGATTGTACTCCTAGGTGATGGGGCTCAAGTGTAAGCTCGATTCAGTCCATTTGGAGATAGTGCTAATCTTGACACAAGATGGATGCACAGTGTGCGTCGAACGTACCGTAGGCTCAGAAATCAATTTGGACACACCAAATGAAACTCCTAGGTGACGACGCTGAAGTGGACGCTCGTTTCATTCCATTTGGAGATAGTGCTAATCTTGATGCAATATAGGTGCACGCTTTGCGCCGAGCGTACCATAGGCTCAAAAATCATTTTGGATGCACCTGATGGAAGTACTTGGTGACGTGGGTCGTGTCGAATCCATTCCGGTCCATTTGGATACAATGTTAGTGTCGGTGGATGATAGGTGCATGGTTTGCCCCAAATGTCCCGATGGTACTCCTAAGTGATGAGGCTCAAGTGGATGCTCGTTTTATTCCATTTAGAGATAGTGCTAATCTTGACGCAAGACAGGTGCATGATTTGCGCCAAACGTACCACAGGCTCAGAAATCATTTTGGGCGCACCTGATTGAACTCCTAGGTGACTTGGGTCATGTGGAATCTCATTTCGGTCCATGTGGAGAGAGTGTTAGTGTCAGTGCAAGATAGGTGCACGGTTTGCGCCAAACGTACCACAGGCATAGAAATCATTTTGAACACACCCAATGATACTCCTAGGTGACGATGCACAAGTGGATGCTCGATTAAGTCTATTTGGAGATAGTGCTAAACTTAATGCAAGATAGGTGCATGGATTGCGCCGAATGTACCATAGGCTCAGAAATCATTTTGGACACAGCCGATGTTACTATTAGGTGACTTGGATCATGTCGAATCTCATTTTGAACAGTGTGGAATCTCGTTTCGGTCCGTGTGGAGAGATTGTTAGAGTCAGTGCAAGATAGGCGCACGGTTTGCGCCAAATGTACCATAGGCTCAGAAATCATTTTGGATACAGCCGATGGTACTCCTAGGTGATGAGGCTCAAGTGCATGCTCGTTTCGTTCAATTTGGAGATAGTGCTAATCTTGACGCAAGACAGCTGCACAGTTTGAGCCAAACGTACCATAGGCTCAGAAATCATTTTGGACAGACTCGATGGTACTCCTAGGTGACGTGGCTCAGGTGGAAGCTGGATTCAGTCCGTTTGGAGAAAGGGCTAATCTTGATGTAAGATAGGTGCATGCTTTCAATCGAACGTACCACAAGCTCAGAAATCATTTTGGACGCACCTAATGTAACTATTTGGTCACTTGGGTCATGTGCAATCTCGTTTCGGTCCATGTGGAGAAAGTGTTAGTGTCGGTGCAAGATAGGTGTATGGTTTGCGCCAAACGTACCAAAGACTCAGAAATCATTTTGGACGTACCCAATGATACTCCTAGGTGACGAGGTTCAAGTGGATACTTGTTTCATTCTGTTTCGAGATAGTGCTAATCTTGACACAAGATAGGTGCACAGTTTGCGCCAAAACATACCATAGGCTTAGAAATCGTTTTGGACACACCCGATGGCACACCTAGGTGATAAACTCAACTGCAAGCTCGATTCAGTCCGTTTGGAGATAATGCTAGTGTCAGTGCAAAATTGGTGCATGGTTTGCGCCAAACTTACCATAGGCTCAGAAATCATTTTGGACACACCCAATGTTACTCCTAGGTGACAAGGCTCAAGTGGAAGCGAGATTCAGTCCGTTTGTAGATAGTGCTAATCTTGACGCAAGATGGATGCACGGTTTTGCGTCAAACATCCTGTAGGCTCATACATCATTTTGGACGCACCTGATGGAACTTCTAGGTGACGTGGGTCATGTGGAATCTCATTTTGGTCTATTTGGAGACAGTGGTAGTGTCAGTGCAAGATAGGTGCACGGTTTGTGCCAAACGTACATAGGCTCAGAAATCATTTTGGATGCACCTGATGGTACACCTATGTGACGAGGCTGAAGTGGTTGCTCGTTTCATTATGTTTGGAGATAGTGCTAGCCTTGACGCAAGATAGGTGCACACTTTGCGCTGAGCGTAACATGGGCTCAGAAATTGTTTTGGACGCACCCAATGTAACTCCTAGGTGACTCGGGTCATGTGAATCTCGTTTCGGTCCGTTTGGATACAGTGTTAGTGTCGGTGCAAGATAGGTGCATGGTTTGGGCTTAACGTAACATAGGATCAGAAATCATTTTAGATGCACCCAATGGAACTCCTTGGTGACGTGGGTCATGTGGAATCTCATTTCGCTCTATTTGGATAGAGTGTTAGTGTTAGTGCAAGATAGGTGCATGGTTCGCGCTAAACGTGCCATAGGCTCAGAAATAGTTTTGGACGCATCCGATGGTACTCCTAGGTGATGAGGCTCAAGTGGATACTCATTTCGTTCCATTTGGAGATAGTGCTAATCTTGATGCAAGATAGTTGCACAGTTTTGCCAAACGTACCATAGGCTTAGAAATTATTTTGGACACACCCGCGACGGTACTCCTAGGCGATGGGGCTCAAGTGTAAGCTCGACTCAGTCCATTTGGAGATAGTGCTAATCTTGACACAAGATGGATGCACGGTGTGCGTCGAACGTACCGCAGGCTCAGAAATCATTTTGGACGCACCCGATGAAACTACTAGGTGAGGACACTAAAGTGGATGCTCGTTTCATTCTGTTTTGAGATAGTGCTAATCTTGAAGGATAGGTGCACGCTTTGCGCTGAGCGTACCAAAGGCTCATAAATCATTTTGGACGCACCTGATGTAACTCCTAGGTGACTTGGGTCAAGTGGAATCTCGTTTCACTCCATTTAGATACAGTGTTAGTGTCAGTGCAAAAAAGGTGCATGGTTTGGACTAAATGCACCATGGGCTCAGAAATCATTTTGGACGCACTTGATGGTACTCCTAGGTGACGAGGCGCAAGTGGATGCTCATTTCATTCAATTTGGAGATAGTGCTAATCTTGACACAAGATAGGTGCACAGTTTGCGCCAAACATACCATAGGCTCAGAAATCATTTTGGACACACTCGATGGTATCCTAGGTGGCGTGGCTCAAGTGGAAGCTCAATTCAGTCTGTTTAGAGAAAGTGCTAATCTTGACGCAAGATGGGTGCACGCTTTGCGTCGAATGTATTGTAGGCTCAGAAATCATTCTAGACGCACCTGATGTAACTATTTGGGGACTTGGGTCATGTGGAATCTCATTTCGGTCCATGTGGAGAAAGTGTTAGTGTCGGTGCAAGATAGGTGCATGGTTTACGTGAATCGTACCATAGGCTTAGAAATCATTTTGGATGCACCCAGTGATACTCCTAGTAGACGAGGCTCACGTGGAAGCGAGATTCAGTCTATTTGGAGATAGTGCTTATCTTGACACAAGATGGATGCACGGTTTTGCATCGAACATACTGTAGGCTAAGACATCATTTTGGACGCACCCGATAGAACTCCTATGTGACGTGGGTCATGTGGAATCTCGTTTTGGTCCATTTGGAGATAGTGTTAGTGTTAGTGCAAGATAGGTGCACGGTTTGCGCCAAATGTACCATAGGCTCAGAAATAGTTTTGTACACACTCGATGGTACTCCTAGGTGATGAGGCTCAACTGCAAGCTTGATTCAGTCCGTTTGGAGACAGTGCTAGTGTCAGTGCAGGATAGGTGCATTGTTTGTGCCAAACGTACCATAGGCTCAGAAATAATTTTGGGCGCACCCGATGATACTCCTATGTGATGAGGCTCAAGTTGATGCTCGTTTCATTCCGTTTGGAGATAGTGCTAGTCTTCACGCAAGATAGGTGCATGCTTTGTGTCGTGCATCCCATAGGCTCAGAAATCATTGTGGATACACCCGATGTAACTCCTAGGCGACTCGGGTCATGTGAATCTCGTTTCGGTCCGTTTGGATACAGTGTTAGTGTCGGTGCAAGTTAGGTGCATGGTTTGGGCCTAACGTACCATAGGCTTAGAAATCATTTTGGATGCACCCGATGGAACTCCTTGGTGAGGTGGGTCATGTGGAATCTCGTTTTGGTCCATTTGGATACAGTGTTAGTGTTAGTGCAAGATAGGTGCATGGTTTGCGCCAAACGTGTCATAGGCTCAGAAACCGTTTTGGACGCACCTGATGGTACTCCTAGGTGATGAGGCTCAAGTGGATACTCATTTCATTTCATTTGGAGATAGTTCTAATCTTGATGCAAGATAGGTGCATGGTCTGCGCCAAACATACCATAGGCTCAGAAATCATTTTTGACACACCCGCAATGGTACTCCTAGGTGATGGGACTCAAGTATAAGCTCGATTCAGTCCGTTTGGAGATAGTGCTAATCTTGACACAAGATGGATGCACGGTGTGCGTCGAATGTACCGCAGGCTCAGAAATCATTTTGGACGCACCCGATGAAACTCCTAGGTGATGACGCTGAAGTGGATGCTCGTTTCATTCCGTTTGGAGATAGTGCTAATCTTAATGCAAGATAGGTGCATGCTTTGTGCCGAGCGTACCATAGGCTAAGAAATCATTTTGGACGCACCCGATGTAACTCCTAGGTGACTTGGGTCATGTGAAATCTTGTTTCGGTCCATTTAGATAAAGTGTTAGTGTCAGCGCAAGAAAGGTGCATGGTTTGGGCCAAATGCACCATAGGCACAGAAATCATTGTGGACGCACCCGATTGAACTCCTTGGTGACGTGGGTCACGTGGAATCTTGTTTTGGTCCATTTGGATACAGTGTTAGTGTCGGTGCAAGATAGGTGCATGGT
This sequence comes from Saccharum spontaneum, assembly GCA_022457205.1. Taxonomy (NCBI): domain Eukaryota; kingdom Viridiplantae; phylum Streptophyta; class Magnoliopsida; order Poales; family Poaceae; genus Saccharum; species Saccharum spontaneum. The sequence goes on along the minus strand of CM039581.1, from coordinate 47,585,878 downwards.
TTGGGCCTAACATACCATAGGCTTAGAAATCATTTTGGATGCACCCGATGGAACTCCTTGGTGAGGTGGGTCATGTGGAATCTCGTTCTGGTCCATTTGGATACAGTGTTAGTGTTAGTGCAAGATAGGTGCATGGTTTGCGCCAAACGTGTCATAGGCTCAGAAGCCGTTTTGGACGCACCTGATGGTACTCCTAGGTGATGAGGCTCAAGTGGATACTCGTTTCATTTCATTTGGAGATAGTTCTAATCTTGACGCAAGATAGGTGCATGGTCGGCGCCAAACATACCATAGGCTCAGAAATCATTTTTGACACACCCGCGATGGTACTCCTAGGTGATGGGACTCAAGTATAAGCTCGATTCAGTCCGTTTGGAGATAGTGCTAATCTTGACACAAGATGGATGCACGGTGTGCGTCAAATGTACCGCAGGCTCAGAAATCATTTTGGACGCACCCGATGAAACTCCTAGGTGATGACGTTGAAGTGGATGCTCGTTTCATTCCGTTTGGAGATAGTGCTAATCTTAATGCAAGATAGGTGCATGCTTTGTGCCGAGCGTACCATAGGCTAAGAAATCATTTTGGACGCACCCGATGTAACTCCTAGGTGACTTGGGTCATGTGAAATCTTGTTTCGGTCCATTTAGATAAAGTGTTAGTGTCAGCGCAAGAAAGGTGCATGGTTTGGGCCAAACGCACCATAGGCTCAGAAATCATTGTGGACGCACCCGATTGAACTCCTTGGTGACGTGGGTCACATGGAATCTTGTTTTGGTCCATTTGGATACAGTGTTAGTGTCGGTGCAAGATAGGTGCATGGTTTGCGCCAAATGTACCATAGGCTTAGAAAATCATTTTGTACGCACCCGATGGTACTCCTAGGTGACGATGCACAAGTGAAAGCTCGATTCAGTCCGTTTGGAGATAGTGCTAAATTTGACGCAAGATAGGTGCACGGATTGTGCCAAACATACCATAGGCTCAGAAATCGTTTTGGACATAGCCGATGTTACTACTAGGTGACTGGGATCATGTCGAATCTCATTTCGGTCCGTGTGGAGATAGTGTTAGTGTCGGCGCAAGATAGATTCTCGTTTTGGGCCAAATGTACCATAGGCTCAGAAATCATTTTGGATACACCCGATTGTACTCCTAGGTGACGAGGCTCAAGTGGAAGCTCGATTTAGTCCGTTCGAAGATAGTGCTATTCTTGATGCAAGATAGGTGCACGGTTTGCGCCAAACGTACCATAGGCCTAGAAATCATTTTGGTTGCAACCGACGGTACTCCTATGTGTCGAGGCTCAAGTGGATGCTCATTTCATTATTTTTGGAGATAGTGCTAATCTTGGTGCAAGATAGGTGCACGGTTTGTGCCAAATGTTAAGGTCATAAATCATTTTGGACGCACCCGATGGTACTCCTAGGTGATGAGGCTCAAGTGGATACTCGTTTTATTTTGTTTGGAGATACTACTAATCTTGATGCAAGATAGGTGAACAGTCTGTGCCAAACGTACCATAGGCTCAAAAATCATTTTGGACACACTTGATGGTACTCCTAGGTGACGCAGCTCAAGTGGAAGCTCGATTCAGTTCGTTTGGAGAATGTGCTAATCTTGACGCAAGATAGGTGCACGCTTTGCATCGAATGTACCATAGGCTCAGAAATCGTTTTGGACGCACCTGATGTAACTATTAGGTGACTTGGGTCATGTGGAATCTTATTTCGGTCCGTATGGAGAAAGTGTTAGTGTCGGTGCAAGATAGCTGCACGGTTGGTGCCAAACGTAACATAGGCTTAGAAATCATTTTGGACGCACCCGATGGTACACCTAAGTGACGAGGCTTAAGCGGATACTCATTTCGTTCCGTTTGGAGATAGTGCTAATCTTGACGCAAGATAGGAGCACAGTTTGCGCCAAAGTACCATAGGCTCAGAAATCATTTTGGACACACTCGATGGTACTCCAAAGTGACGCGGCTCATGTGGAAGTTCGATTTAGTACGTTTGGAGAAAGTGCTAATCTTGACGCAAGATAGGTGCACTCTTTGCGTCGAACATACCATAGGCTTAGAAATCATTTTGGACGCACTTGATGTAACTATTAGGTCACTTGGGTCATGTGGAATCTCGTTTCGGTCTGTATGGAGAAAGTGTTAGCGTCGGTGCAAGATAGGTGCACGGTTTGTGCCAAACGTAACATAGGCTCATAAATCATTTTGGACACCCGCGATGGTACTCCTAGGTGACGAGGCTCAAGTGGAATCACGATTCAGTCTGTTTGGAGATAGTGCTAATCTTGACGAAAGATGGATGCACAATTTGCGTCGAACGTACAGCAGGCTCAGACATCATTTTGGACGCACCGGATGGAACTCCTAGGTGACGTGGGTCTTGTGGAATCTCGTTTTGGTCCATTAGGAGACAGTGTTAGTGTCAGTGCAAGATAGGTGCATGGTTTGCACCAAACGTACCATTGGCTCAGAAATCATTTTGGACACACCCACGATGGTACTCCTAGGTGATAGGGCTCAAGTGTAAGCTCGATTCAATCCGTTTGCAGATAGTGCTAATCTTGACACAACATGGATGCACGGTTTGCATCAAATGTACCGCAGGCCCAGAAATCATTTTGGACGCACCCAATGAAACTCCTAGGTGATGAGGCTGAAGTGGATGCTCGTTTCATTCCATTTAGAGATAGTGCTAATATTGACGCAAGATAGGTGCACGCTTTGCGCTGAGCGTGCCATAGGCTTAGAAATCATTTTGGACGCACTTGATGTAACTCCTAGGTGACTTGTGTCATGTGGAATCTCATTTCGGTCAGTTTAGATATAGTGTTAGAGTCAGTGCAAGAAAGGTGCTTGGTTTGGGCCAAACGCACCATAGGCTCAGAAATCATTTTGGATGCACCCGATTGAACTCCTTGGGTTGGTCATGTGAAATCTCGTTTCGGTCCATTTGAATACAGTGTTAGTGTCGGTGCAATATAGGTGCAGGGTTTGTGCCCAACGTACCATAGGCTCATAAATCATTTTGGACGCACCCGATGGTGCTCCTAGGTGACGAGGCTCAAGTGGATGCTCATTTTGTTCCGTTTGGAGATAGTGCTAATCTTGACGCAAGACAGGTGCATGATTTGCACCGAATGTACCACAGGCTCAGAAATCATTTTGGACGCACCCGATGATACTCCTAGGTGACGAGGCTTAAGTTGATACTCGTTTCGTTCTGTTTGGAGATAGTGCTAATTGTTGACACCTCTAACGCCACCTAAGCTTGGTTGTCATCCCCAGCATGACACTAAAGGTGCTGGTACTAAAATATGCAAATGCTCCTCTGAAATAAATATGAAATCCGCAAGCGCACAGATAATACCAATGTAGCATTTTAACCGGGAGTAATCCAGGTATCGTTATTTTTATTTTTACCACTTGGATGGGATGCTAAGGATAATGAGCAATGAGCATCACTACATGTGATAATGGAGAGCATAACCATGTCTTTATCTATCTTCTCATACAGGCTAAGTGTCACAAGATAAATAATATATATATATGAATAAAGAATAATAAGAGATAACTGATAAGCACATAGCCACATATAATGATAAACATCTCAATAGATTACTCTAAGTATATAGCACTAGCATGGATTAGGACGAACTATAAAGATAAATCCTAAGTTATTCTAACTATACAGTCAAAGCATACAATGATTAGTGCAATTACACTTTGAAATCATGGCAAGAAAAGGTTATATCTAAGCATAGTGATATTACTAAGGAAGATATAGAACATAGTCATCACTTCCCTGTAATAGTTGTGCTCTGCCTGCCCTATACTCAGGAGGTGGACTACAAAGGACTCAACAGGACTGTCACTCCTGCGATCTACCACACGGTTTGGAATATAGGGTGCAATCGTAGGTAAATATGGTATAGGCACCACGCCTACACAATGTTTACCACTCACCCATGATATCAATGAACAAGCACTATGTGATCCTATACTTAAATATAATTCTGATCGAACTATGCCAAGCATATAATCAAAGTAGACTAAGAAAAATATAATTGAGAACATAATCAAATAGAGCAAAGTCATATCCAATATGATAGAATAGACTAATGTCATATTCATACAAATGATAAACTAGATGAATAATATAAGAACAAACAAAAAAGTAGGAGAGAATTACCAAGTATTCTCTTCACAGATCCGGAAATCAAGCAATGCTTGGCTCCTTCTAGTTCTAATCCTATGTAGCTATGCTAAACTAGATATCTAATTGAGATGGTGGCTCTAGGGCTTCTCTGAATGAATGGAATGAGTTCTCTCTCTAATGAATTGAATGAATTAGGGTTTTTCCTGGGGTCAGGGGTCTTGCTTATATAGCCCTCTAGGAAGCATCACAGCCCTTGGATCAAACCGACCTTCATCAATGACTTTTTATTAATCCTCAAAGGCGGTGGAGGCATGATCCGTGAGACGGAGCTTGATTGGCTCTGCAGGTGGGGCGGGCGCCCCACCCCTTGGGCGGCCGCCTAGCTTCCAGGCCTATTTTGCCTCCCGTTTGTTTCTAGAGTCTTCTCATACCTTCTAGATTATAGAAAAGTTGTGTGTAGCCCTTTTGTGTCTATGTAAATCTGACATGTGGGCCTCCTTTGGTTATTTCCTGATAGCCCCCTGCAGAAATAGATATTCACCAAAACTCGTGTAATTCTGTCAGTGTAACCCCTATATCTAGATAGTATTTATGTTTAGGTCCTTTCTCATGCTATGTTGATGGTTAAAAATGATACTTATCTACCGTCAACAAACTCCCCTAAGCTTACCTTTTGCTCGTCCCTGAGTAAAGTAGACTTAGTAATGGATCAGGAGTTGCTACAATACTTTCACGCCTTACAGGTACACATGCGTTCAAACAAGAACTCTCCTCCGGATTAGAGTGAACTATTCTGATGAAAAACTCACTCATGTTACCTTCCACCATGGGGCTTGTAGCCTCACTTGGGTCTTGAGTAGTTGAAAGACAGAACGGTCAAGTCAAGCGCCATGTTTCAAGCTCTTTGATCAACTATTATTCCGGAGTTTTGCAAGATTTTCAAAATAGAACTCGGAGATTCCTAAGTCTGACCCTGCCAAGTCTCTCCTTTGTGGTATTTCTGGATCCTCTCCAAGGAAATTATGGTGTGTGCCTTTTCTCTCCTCTCAAAATATGTGGTATTTTTGGTAGCATAGTAACATTATGCCTTCTCTCTCTCACCCTACTTCTAATAAGCATATGTGGAGCTCATAGGTGGGGAGACAGCGAAACATATATTGCATAATCGAAACTATGGATCCAAAGGAACGAGTCATAAAGTCAAATCAAGCTATGCATGTGTATGGGTTGTATGGTAGGTGGTGGTAAATGGATAAATAGTGAATAGGGTAGAAGTGGTTATAAGGGGTAAAGGAATGACGATGGTGAATACTTAGCTCCTTTGAGAAATTTCATATACCTTTCTTAGAAACTTGAAGATTTTGAGGAAAACTTGGGCTGCTAAATCTCTCTTTATTTTGAATGGGACATTTGTCCTCTTTCTTTTGTTTTTCTTCCTTTCTTTTTTTCTCATATGATAGAATACCCAAGCCTCTTTTGGAACATAATAACATGAGGTAGCATAACTAGATGTTTGGCGCTTTATTGGCTAGCAAGGGATAAAATGGATGTTAGGGATATTTTTGGACAGTTCACTCCCAGTATAAGAGTAGAACTATTTTCTAGGTGGATCTGAATGAAATATATGTGGATTCGTACTTCCAGGGTAGAAGCAGAATATATGGGTGGATGTATATAGGTGGAGATGGATACGTACTTCTAGGGTAGAAGTAGCATATATAGGTAGAGTGTATAGGTGGATCTTGATTTTAACCGCATGACCAGTTCCTAAGGATCGACACAGCCTGACCATACTCAATGCTCACAAATAGTAAATATGAATGTAAGGCTTCCTAATCTATAAACATGTATATGGTTGTGGTAGGAATTCAAACTCTCATCATACAGGAACTCATCATGTAGCAAGTTAATTTTTAGAAGATAAATTCTCTAGAACTCTAGTATCTCTAGGAACATGATAGACAGCAGCTCAAAACCTTCCTATACCATATCCGTCAACTACCTAGACTTAGATCAAGCATTCGCTACCCACAAGTTCAGGTTTAGAGCAAATCTTAAATCAAAACCATTATGTCCAAAACTCGGGAGAGCTTGTGGTTGAAAACTAGGTACTTGAAAGGAATTACAGTAGAGCAACTATTCATCATTTCCACATAAGAGTTTATTCTAGGGGTTCACTTAGCAAGATGAAACTTAGCACACTCTCCTATATTTATTTATCAAACTTAAAGATTATACAGAAAGCATATATATATAAGAAAACATTTATTTGGGTTTTTATAGGTTATGCATCTTTTTATTTGTTTCATATATCAAAGCAAAAATAAGTAGGTAAGAAAATACTTAGCTGGATACATGGGGGATGCTCTCCCTCAAGCTGGATGTTGACATAGTCTTGCTTGATGAAGTAGGCAGACAGTGAAGTTGTACTTCCCTCATAAGAGTGCTCATGATGATGATTGTTTGAGACAGCACTCCGATAGGGGACAGATTGTCCTTCTGCCTGTTTGCTTTCCTTTATCCTTCAAATTCTGTGAAGCTCAAAATAGACAACAAAGCTTGTGGAACTTGATTAAGTGTTAGTGATAAACCTCTAAGCCTTGAGCATCTAGAACCTCTTAACAGATGTATCTTTCTAGCAGGATCTCATGTTGCCATATTTTTATACTTTTATATTTATACTATGCAAGGAATTATAAAGGATGATGAATGCTTCTTTATTTTATTTTTTATGCCACCATAGCAAGTAGACTTATGGGTTTTATGCCACAAATTTATTTGCATGAGGCTTAGTAATTTTATGATGCAATGCAAGACATATTTGTTTTCTTTTCGATGCAAAAATAAAGTGTAACTAAACAAGTTGAAAGCATCTAGGCCCCTAGAGTGGGTTTTGATAATTGATGACAACGCAACATTACCATGACTAATGTGTGTTTTGTAGAAACTTTGGTAAGTTAGGTCATGGGAATGGTGACTGTTTTGGGCACTATGGTTTTCATGCCCCTTGATGGAAAATGTTTTGGTTTTCAAAGGATTAACAACAAGGTTAAGGATGGTTAGTTCCGAACGTCAAGGAGTTCAGTTACGTTCAGAATAGCCATTAGGATCTTCGCTTTTCTCCTTTGGCCGTACTATAAAGGGGGGCATGAGTGAGTAGCTTGACCTAGGTGAGTCTATTTGTTTAGGTGTGGTGCACACTTGTCAAACTTAGCACTAGTTAGCTCAGGTGAAGCCCAAAGATAATTTGGAAGAAGCTTTTGTTCAGGCTGCGTCGTGATCCGGAGTAATTTGAGTCTTTCCTTCTTGACCGGACGCGTCCGGTCAGTGTAGTGAACTGTAGCGAATGCAACCTCATGACCGGACACTGTGGCTCACCTGACCAGACGTGCAGGTGGCGCGCTCTATAGTCAGGAGAGCTAGGGTTTGCGACCGGACACTAAGCCTGTCTGACCGGACGCCACTGTGGCCAAGTCCGGTCAAAGTACAGAAAGGTTCCAGAAAGGGTTTTAAGCGACCGGACGTGTCTGGTCGTCCCTGATCGGACTCGTCTACACGTATGGTCACTCAACGCCCTTGATTTTCAAATCGACCGTTGCCACCGACCGGACGCGTCCGGTCACATCGATCGGCGTGTTCGGTTAGTACAAAAAATGCTGAGTTGGCACTTAATGGTTGGGATTGACTATGGGGAGTATAAATACATTCCCTACCCCTCTATTTGAGGCCTCTTGCTCATTTGTTCAGCTGAGAAATACCTTTCATATGCAAGGGAGTGCAAGAGCTCTGGTGAGGATTGAGATTTGAGAATCTAAGATTAAAGACCCTCATTAGTGACTAGGGAGTAGCAAGTGTGCATCCACCTTCTCATTAGGCTTGTTGTGGTCAAGTGAGAGTTCTTGCTTGTTACTCTTGGTGATCGCCATCACCTAGACGGTTTGGTGGTGATTAGGAGCTTGGTGATCATCCGGTAAGCTTATGGATGACCCAACTCATCTTGTGATCGGTTGTGGGTGATTCACCGTGATGGAGTGTCAAAGAATCAGCCCGTAGAGAGCACTTGATCCTCGCACGGATCAAGGGGGAGCTACACCCTTACGCGGGTGCTCCAACGAGGACTAGTGGGGAGTGGCGACTCTCCAATACCTTGGGAAAACATCACCGTGTTCCTAACCCTTTACATTCAAGCGATTTACTTTCTCGCATTGCTTTTGTTGCTTGGTTTAATTTCCTAGAATTGCCATGCTAGACTAGGATTGGAACTTAGGGTGCAAAACTTTTATCGGTAGAATCACTAGGAATACTTGTAGGTACTAAGGGTGAATTATGGCTTAGTAGGATTTAATTCTCGCAATAAATTTTAGAAAAGACCAATTCTCCCCCCTCTTGGGCATCTTGATCCTTTTAATTGGTATCAGAGCTGAGTTGCTCCTAAATTAGCCTTTACCGCCTAGAGCAAGATGTCTAATGGGGAAGGACCACCTCCCATCTTTGAGGGAGATGATTTTCCATATTGAAAAATCCGCATGGAGGCGTACCTCGAAGCCATAGATGTTGGGTGTCTTAGAGCTGCCACCGAAGGGCTTCCGGAAGTCAAGGATCCCGCTAACCCTGTTGGTGACGAGGAGAAGTATGACCGGTGGAATGCAAAGGCAAGAAATGCACTCTACCAGGCCTTGGCAAGGATATCTTCAATCGTGTGTGTAAAGCAAAAAATGCTCATGAATTGTGGGAAAACCTTTGTGCTCTCCATGAGGGAACTAAGAGTGAGCGTGAGGAATGCTACCATATTTCTTTAAAGAAAATTAATTCATTTGAGATGCTTCCCAAAGAAAGTGCTAATGACATGTACACTCACTTGAATGTTCTTGTAGAGGATCTCAATGCTCTCGGGCTCACTCAAATGAGTCCATCAGATGTTGCAAGGAGGATCTTGAGTGTTCTTCCCGTTGAGAAGTATGGCCACATTGTCATCATGCTTCATCAAAGCGATCTCTCCAGCACAACACCGACACAAGTATTGGGAAGATCAATGCTCATGAGATGTCCATGCATATCACTCCGAAAGAGGTTTCATCATCTTCCAAGAAGGACTTGGCTTTCAAAGCTAGCCATGATAAGAAAAAGAAGAAGAGCCAAGCCATGATTGTGCATGAAACCTCAAGTGAGAGTGACATTGACGATGCATCACTTGCTCTCATGGTGAAAAAGACCACCAAGATGCTAAAGAAGCTTAATAAGAGGGCATCAAGTTCGATGGCAAGAAGAAGAAGTTCTTCACAAGTAGCAAAAGAAAGCCTATATCCGAAATGGATTGCTACAATTATGGTGAACTTGGTCATCTAGCTCATCAATGCCCCAAGCCTCCAAAAGACAAATACAAGAACAAGAACAAGGGCAAGAAAGATGAATCTAGTGATGAAGAAGTGAAAAGAAGAAGAACAAGCCATATAAGAAGAAGGATGGCAAGAAGAAAGAATATCACAAAAAGAAGGGAGGCAAAGCTTACATTGTTGGTGATTGGCTCACCGACATTGAGTCATCATGTGAGTCCTCCGGCAATGAGAGCGACGATGAGAAAGAGAAGGTCGCCGCATTTGTGATTGGGCCATCATTATCTTCATCAACATCTTCACCACCACCTTCACCGCCATATTCACCGTCATCATCCACTACTCACCTATGCCTCATGGCCAAGGGTGAATGAAAGGTACAAAAGAATGAAAGTGATGATGATGATAGTGATAGTGATGATGAATTTGATGCACCTTCTTATGATGAACTTGTAAAATTGCTCAACAAATACTCTAAAGTCATAAGAAACACTAGAAATGAAAATGATGAGCTTCAAAATGAAAATGAATCACTTGCATCAAAGCTTGAGATTGCACAAAAGACTAGTGATGAGCTTAAATATCAAAATGAAATTGTGACTTCTACTCTCAAGGAGCTCAAAACTTTCAACAAAGAGCTTAGAGATGAACATGATAAACTTGAGAAGAAGCATGATGAGCTCAACACTAGGCACAACTTGCTAAAAGATAACTATACTTCATTGAAAATTAATTATGATAGTCTTGTTGTTGCTAATGAGCTTTCTCTTGAGACACATGATGCTACTAACCAAGTTGTTAAGATTGATATAGCCACATCATGTGGTGACTTGATTATTGAGAGCATTGAGCAAGGCTCTAGTGGCAAAGGCAAGAAAGTGGTTGAGTCTGACAATTATGATGATTATGTCAAGCTCAAGAGTGAAAACAAAATGCTTAGAGATGAGAACAAGAAGCTAAAAGGGTTGATGGCTCTTGAAAAGCAAACATCAAATGAGTCACTCATTGAGGAGAACAAAAAGCTAAAGCAAGAGAAAGAGCATCTCAAGACCAGTTTAAGCAAGTTTACAAGAGGTCAATACTTGCAAAGTGAGCTACTCATGAACACCGTCATGAAGATGGATAGAAGTGGTATTGGTTACTTGGCAAATCAAGAGAAGAAGGCCAAAACTCAACAACAACAAAACAAATCAAAGCCCAAGCCTAAGAGATGTGTTGAGTGTGGACAAGAGGGCCACTTTGCTCATGAGTGTGAAACTCCACCACCACAACCCTTGCCCAAGCATGCTAGACCCTTTGCTTTCAATGCTCACTATATGCTAAGAAAAGATTCTAGTGGAAAGATGAAAGTCATGTTCTTGGGTCCCCCAAACAAGAATAGGCCTAAGAAAATTTGGGTTGCCAAGTCACTAGTTGAGAAAGTCAAGGGTCCCTCTCAAGTTTGGGTCCCTAAACAAAAAGCTTGATCTCTTGTGTGTAGGTGAACTACAAGATCGGTGGAACTCATTGGATTATTGATAGTGGTTGCAGTCAACATATGACCGGTGATCCTCGTATGTTCACCTCACTTGTAGAAATGGGGAATGTCAAGAGAAGATCACTTTTGGGGACAATTCAAAGAGCAAAGTCAAGGGTATAGGCAAGATTGCAATATCAAATGATCACTCTCTTTCAAATGTGCTCTATGTTGCTTCCTTGAGTTTCAATCTACTATCCGTTGGGCAACTTTGTGATCTTGGCTATCAATGTTCATTCACTCCAAATGAAGTGGTAGTATCAAAGATAGATGGCAAGTAAGTGATCTTCAAAGGCTTCATATACAACAATCTCTATCTTGTTGATTTCACCTCCGAAGATGCAAATTTGATGACATGCTTGTTCACTAAGTCTTCACTTCGGTGGCTTTGGCATAGGAGGCTTGCTCATGTTGGAATGAATACTCTCAACAAATTATTGAAGAAAGAGTTAGTGTGAGGTTTGAAAGATATCAAGTTTGAGAAGGACAAACCTTGTAGTGCATGTCAAGCCGGTAAACAAGTTGCAAATACTCATCCAACAAAAGCTTACATGTCAACATCAAGAGTGTTAGAGCTTCTACACATGGATTTGTTTGGTCCTACAACTTACAAGAGCTTGGGTGGAAACCTTTATTGTCTTGTGATTGTGGATGACTACTCAAGATACACTTGGACATTCTTTCTTCATGACAAATATGAAGTGGCCACTTGTTTCAAGAAGTTTGCAAAGAGAGCTCAAAATGAATTTGAAGTCAAGATAAAGAAGATAAGAAGTGACAATGGCAAAGAATTTGACAACACAAACATTGAAGCTTATTGTGATGAGATTGGGATCAAGCATAAGGTTCATCAACCTACACTCCTCAGCAAAATGGTGTAGTTGAGAGAAAGAAACGGACATTGATTACCCTTGCAAGAACAATGCTAGATGAGTACAACACACCAGAAAAATTGTGGGCCGAGGCAATTAACATCGCATGCTATGCATCAAATCGCCTCTTCCTACAAAACTTTCTTAGCAAGACCCCCTATGAGTTGCTAAATGGGAAGAAGCCGAACGTCTCATTCTTTCAGGTGTTTGGTTGCAAATGCTACATCTACAAGAAGCGGCAACACCTAGGGAAGTTCCAAAGAGGTTATGATATTGGTTTTCTTGTTGGCTACTCATCAAAGTCCAAAGCATATAGAGTATTTAATCATGCCACCGGTTTGGTTGAAGAAACATATGATGTGGAATTTGATGAATCTAACGGCTCCCAAGGAGCAATTGAGAATTGTGATGATGTAGGTGATGAACCATTGAGGGAGGCAATGAAGAACCTGCCGGTGGGAGACATCAAGCCTAAAGATGATGAAGACGATAGTCAAATGATCAATCCACCATCTTCATCATATGTGCCTCAAGATGATGACAAAGATGAGAGAGTTGAAAATGAAGACACTTATGTCTCTCATGAACAAGCCGAGGCACAAGCTCGAGATGTTGATGCTCCCCAACCTCCTCCTCAAGTGGTTGATAGAAGACACTCACCTCTACTTCAAGCACATCCACAAGATCTCATCATAGGGAGTCCTACAAAGGGTGTAATGACTCGATCTCAAAAGCTTGCTTCTTTTGTTGAACATCACTCTTTTGTCTCTTGTCTTGAGCCTAAGAATGTAGAAGAAGCTCTTCAAGATCCGGATTGGGTGAATGCAATGCACGAAGAATTGAACAATTTCACCTGCAATCAAGTTTGGACACTTGAGGAGCATCCAAAAGGTGCAAGGGTCATTGGAACCAAGTGGGTGTTCCGCAACAAGCAAGATGACCAAGGCGTAGTTGTGAGGAACAAGGCAAGACTAGTTGCAAAGGGGTTCTCTCAAGTTGAAGGCCTTGACTTTGGAGAGACCTTTGCACCCGTTGCAAGAGTTGAAGCCATCCGTATCCTTCTTGCATATGCATCGCATCATGAAATGAAATTATATCAAATGGATGTTAAAAATGCTTTTTTAAATGGCTTCGTAAATGAACTAGTCTATGTTGATCAACCTCCCGGGTTTGAAGACCCTAGATATCCTAATCATATTTATAGGTTGTCCAAGGCGCTATATGGGCTCAAGCAAGCCCCTAGAGCGTGGTATGAGCGTCTCCGGGACTTCCTCATTGAGAAGGGCTTCACTATTAGGAAGGTCGACATCACACTATTCACCAAGAAGCTTAATGGGGAGATCTTGATTTGTCAAGTCTATGTTGATGATATTATTTTCGGCTCAACAAATGAAGATTATTGCAAGGAATTTGGTGAATTGATGTCAAAGGAGTTTGAGATGTCCATGATTGGTGAACTTACATTCTTCCTTGGTTTTCAAGTCAAGCAAATGAAAGAAGAGATTTTTATCTCTTAAGAAAAGTATACCAAGGATCTTCTCAAGAGGTTCAAGATGGATGATTGTAAGCCAATCAAGACCCCAATGCCATCAAATGGACATCTCGACCTAGATGAGGGAGGTAAACCGGTTGATCAAACTCTCTACCATTCCATGATTGGTAGCTTGTTGTACCTTACTGCATCTAGGCCCGATATCATGTTTAGTGTGTGCATGTGTGCTCGCTTTCAAGCTTGTCCTAAAGAACCTCACCTAAGTGCCGCGAAAAGAATCTTAAGATATCTTAAGCACACCCCAAGCATTGGCCTTTGGTATCCCAAAGGAGCTAGATTCCAACTAGTTGGCTATTCCGACTCAGATTATGCCGGTTGCAAAATTGATAGAAAAAGCACATCCGGAGGGTGCCATTTGCTTGGGAGGTCACTTGTATCTTAGTCATCTAAAAAGCAAAATAGTGCGGCTTTGTCCACTGCCGAGGCGGAATACATTGCCGCGGGTGCTTGTTGTGCACAAATCTTATATATGAAGCAAACCCTTCTAGACTATGGTGTTGTTCTTGATAAGGTGTCACTTCTATGTGATAATGAAAGTGCCATTAAAATTGTCAATAATCTGGTACAACACTCATGCACCAAGCACATTGATATTCGTCATCACTTTCTAAGGGATCATGTTGCTAAAAATGATATATCACTAGAAGGTGTAAGAAGTGAAAATCAATTAGCGGATATCTTCACTAAACCTTTCGATGAGGCTACCTTTTGTAGGTTGAGAAGTGAGCTAAATGTGCTTGATTCTAGTAATTTTAAAAATTGAGGTTGTGTTGTCCCTTGCATTGCATTGTAATATATGTCATGTTTAAATTTCCGTAATGCATCTAGGACTTGTCTAACACGGTTACGGTAACCCTTTTTGTAGGAGTGAAGAAGCCTAATCGTGGATCAAACTTGACAAGCAACCTAGTTTTACTTTCTTGCTTTGCATTGCATATGCATGTTTGTTGCTTTGTCATTTCTTTTCGGTTATGTTTTGACCAACCTCTGTGTTCGTCCATGAATAGAGAGAGCATTTGATGCTCCCAAGGGTTTATAAACTCTATTGCATGGCCATACATTGCTCCTCGCGTGTTTATCGCTTATTTTCTTAAAAATAATACTAGCCTAAGGCGAATTTATTTTGAAAACTTGAGGGTTTGAGAACTCACTCATATCAGGCTCCAATTGGTGTTTATTTGTCTTTTTGTATTGAAACTTGATTGGGAGAAGTCGCGTCGAAGATTGAAAGAGGAAAAGATGAAAATCACTGACCGGACGCGACGCTGCTCGACCACTGCGTCCGGTTCCGGACATCACCTGCGTGTCCGATCGCGCGAAAATGGTTCTCAAGCTATTTTCTGACCAGACTGTCGACGTCTGATTTGTATCATGCGGACGCGCTCGGTCGTCCATGGGGTTCTCAGTTATGCATCAGTTCTCAGACCGGACTCTATCAGTGTCCAATCACCTCTCACCGGACGCGTCTGGTCAACCTCCAGACCTTACTGGACTCTGACCGGATGCCTCTTGAGCGCGTCCGGTCGATCGAGGAGTGCGTCCGGTCAATCGATTGAAAAGCGGATCTCATTCTTTTTCTGACCGATCTGTGGGGTTCTTCTGTTTCTTCTTCACGCCGCTCCTCTAACCTAACCAGCCGCCACCGGACCAAGCGCCGCTGACCTGCTCCTCATGCCACCGCACCAAGCGCCGCCCATCGCTCCACCGCACCGAGCGCGCCGCCCATCGCGCCACCGTACCGAACATCACCACTCCTCTTGATGAGGACATCATTGGCTCGAATATGACCATATTAACCACTTCTAAACTAAAGGTGCAACCATTCTATATGAGGCTTATCATTGATACATTTGATGAATTGGTGCTGCACCATAAAGTGTGTGTATTTTCATTTTCAGAATTACTTACATGGATGAAGAGAAGGTTCAATTACATATGGAAAGAATGGAAGGTTAATGAAGTTGATTGGGGACCAAGTCCAAATATGGAAAGAATGGAAGGTTAATGTCATCCACCAAGCCACCACGTCACTTTTGGCTCAAAGAAAGAAAGAGTCCAAGTCCAACATGTTTTGGAAGATGAATTCAGACTGCAGAAGAGTCCCAACTTCCGACGGTTGCCACGACTTTATACAGACTCCGATTGGGACGTTCTAGGACTTTTTGGAAAGCTTATCAAGTCTACTTTCCAACGGATCTACACTCATGCCGATATCTTGTTAAATATGTCCGCAGTCCTCATTTTAATACAGAGACCTTTTCTGTCCACGGTGCTGCGTCACCTGATTGTTGCCCGATGGGCCGTGTATCAAGTGGGCCCCAATAGCCCACCATGTCTAGGTCATCCTCTACCCTCTCATATACCTCCATAGCCGCCACAAAGAGATGGGGTTTTTTTGTTTTGATGTAAGTTTAGCTCCTGCTACATCCTGGTAGACACGTGTGTCGGTTAGACCATCTGTTCTACTCGATCTGGAACCCCACCTTTATGTGTATTAGATCTGAAACTTCATCTCATATTTGCAATTGAGTGCTTGTTCTACTTGTTCTTGCTTGTTCTTCGATTGCTTGCAGGAATAACCCTAGTGGTTTGGTTGGTTGTGATCCGTAAGAGCGTGACAACCGCTGGAATTGGTGTATCGATCACTAAGGCGCAGCGTCCTTGGATGGTTGTAGTCGGGTCGTGAATGTCTCTCCAGTGAAATCGAAGTTATCCTTCTCCACCGAAAGATTGGGACACACAAACTCTTATCAAGTGAAGAACAAGCACTTAATTGCCAAATTTAGTTTTGAAAGCAGTTTTCCATTCATCTCCCAATTTCATACGAATCTGGTGGTACCCACTACACAAATGAACTTTAGAAAACACAACACTCAGTTCATCAAGCATATCATCCAAACGTGGAATAGGGTGTCGATATCGAATGGTGATATTATTAATAGCTCTACAATCAACACACATGCGCCATGTACCATCTTTCTTAGGCACTAAAATAATAGGAACAACACTAAGGGACTCATGCACATAACCTTTGTCGAGTAGTTCTTGCACTTGTCGCTGTATTTCCTTCGTTTCTTCTGGATTTGTCCTGTATGGCGCACGATTTGGCAAAGATGCACCAGGAATAAGATCAATTTGGTGCTCAATCCCTCGTATTGGTGGCAGCCCCGCTGGTATCTCACTTGGAAAAACATCGGAATACTCCTGCAAAATGTTAGCAACAGCAGGGGGCAAAGAATGCTGCATATCGTGAATTGAAATCAAAATGTCCTTGCACACCAAAGCGTAGGCAACAGAAGTGGAAGCAACCAATTCATTAATATCAGATTTAGTAGCAAGCAAGCAATGTCCATTCAATCTTATCTCATCTTACTACTCACAGATTTGGCATTTTTATTGCACTCACTTTTAGCTTTTGCAACTTTAGCAAGATCATTTTGCATAATAGCTTCAGGAGACATAGGATGCAACACAATTTTTCTATCATGGTATAGAAAAGAATACTGATTTGCTCTACCATGATGCATAGAATCTCTATCAAATTGCCAAGGTCTACCTAGCAGAATATTACAAGCTTGCATAGGCACAACATCACATTCAACATCTTTATAGGATCCAATGGAAAAAATGATTCGCACAAGTCTAGTTACCTTTGCCTTACCACTGTTGTTCAACCATTGAATGTAATATGGATGTGGGAAGATTGTTTGTCTCATATTGAATTTGCTTATAATCATTCACTGCATTCTACTACAAAGATGTGCCCATTTCAGATTGTATATGGTTTCTTGCCTCGTGCTCCTATTGATTTGATGCCTTTGCCATCTTCTGAAAAACTAAACTTTGACGCTACTAAGCGTGCTGAACTAATGTTAAAACTTGTAACACCCGAAAAATTGCTTATTTGGAAATAGAGCTAAAATGATTTAATTATGTATTTTTGTGCTCATGAAAACATAGGAAAATAAATTTTTTTGTTAAATTAAAATTCATCTTAGGATGTAGCAACATTGTTGTGCATACATGCTGATGCATTTGTGTTTTTGTATTGTTTGGTTTTGACCAAAGATCAAAATCAATTCAAGTTGTTTTTTTTAAAAAATGCGTTTAGGTCGATTTTCCTTCTTCGATATACATATATCATTTTTCTACAATCAAATTCCTTGTTTCTCATCTATCAATCAACCTCTACTCACTTCTCAGGAATTTTTCCAATTTTTTTCTGTAGCTTGTTTCCACTTGTCTGTGAGCATAATCTAATTTTTAGATGCTCCGAAATTACCTTATAGTGAGCTCCAAATACTTTATTTGGGTTTCTCATATTCCATAGTGTCTCTGGAAATTTTTCCCGAATTTTCGGAGCTTTCAGAGTATTTTTCGCGGCTTAAATAATAATTCTGGACTTTTCTGGAATTATTTTATCCATGAAAATAATTAATTCCGAAAATAATAAATCTCTCATTTGTTTTCCAATGCTCAAAGCCCATGTGTAATAATCCTAATAAATCTCAAAGGCCCATACATTTATTTACTAATGGGCTTAAATGATTACTTAGGCCTATTAGCGGAGGTGGATGATGCAACGTCAATTAGCACCATATCGCTAGTTGACATGGAGGTGGAGAGTTTTCCTCCCTATATATACGTACCTACCCCATGGGCAATGCACACCAAAAACTACCGTAGAGGAGCCCCTAGTTTGGGAAATCTCTCGTGTAGTAAATTATATTTTCTCCTCCTTCTCTTGTCGCCGTTCGACGAAGCCACCAGGCGTTCTACTCTAAGAAGAAGAAGAGGTATTTACTTGAATTCCACCGTCTAGATCATATTAAAAACCAGATTTTGATTTATTTTCGAAACTAGGTATTTACAAAACTGCCACTATCTTGTTTAGGCCATATCTTCTACGTTTTAACTCCGATTTGACCCGTTCAAGTTGCGTTAGATTCATATTTGCGAGCTCTACATGTTGGTAGTACTGTACAGTAGGTTTAGAAAATTTAATTTTCGAGTTTATATTAAAGTAATTATTTATCTATAGGAAATCTTAGAAAATTCATAACTTTCACGTTTTAAATCCGAATTTCGTGATCTTTACGTCTGTGTGATCGTAGTAACATGTAGAAGAGTTTTACAAACTTTTTATACTGTTAGTGCTACTGTTGGTTAGGTTTTCTACCTTTAAGATTTGATTTAATCTATTGTTTTACTAAAGAAGATCTCATTTAATTCATAACTTATTTGTTTTAATTCCGAATTAGTCCGTTCAAATTGCAATGGATTTATAACAACATGAACTACGTATTAGTATTAATGTTTTCTTTATCAAAATCTCTGGATTTTCATAGTTTAGATCTAACTTGATTAATAACTGTGCAGCTAGATTTATAAATAAAATATTATTGATTTCTCCTTTAGTTTTCTAAATTTAAATGTAATTTAGCCTAAGTCACTTTTAAATATCTATAAAAAGTATTTTAAAACAAATGAACTATATGATTTTATATAGTTAAAACAAATGAGACCTATAATTTTCTGTTTTATACAACAAAATCTTTCGGTAGATGTATCTTTTCAACCATAGTTTCGATTAGCGTGCTTTTCACGCCTGTGTGTTCGTAGCAATACGTAGAACATCTTTTAAACCTTTTCACATGTTGTTTCATATGTTTGGTGTACTGTTCTAATTTATTTCTATTGTTTGCTTCGTGTATGATTGAATGGATGCTTGTGTGGTGCTTTTATGATCTTGTCTAGTCGGTGAGCTATACGTGGTGATCAAGAAGTAGTTCATTGAGGTTTGGACTTGAAGAAGGATCTAAGTTAAGGCAAGTATAGCATGGGATCATCCTTGTTTCCTGTTCACCTTTAATACACTTAATTCATGTGCATGTGTCTACCTTGTTACCCATAAGGATATTCTAGCTTTTGTATCTTGTACCTTGACACTGGTGGAACGTTGCATTGGGTAGTATTTATGCTAGTGCTCAAGATAAATAACCATGATCTGTAACTTGACTAATGGTATATGCAATAAACGTTTAAAAGATGCTTTATAGAAATATGGCTCAAGAGGGCTAGAGCATATTTGGTTGTTTTTATGGTGCTCTAGTTTCTCTCCATAAGGACTTATCTGTAAGCGAACATCCGGGACTTACAGTACAACTATGAGGGCTATATGGCTCTGGCTTTAGCTCAGTATGAGGACCTTTTCTAGCTTGTTAGAGGTTACCCTTGTGGCGCAAATGGGGTAAAGTAGAATGTGGATCCCTGCGTGGTGTATCACACGGACTGACTTCTGAAACCTAGCGGCCCTAACTTGTTAGACGAACCTTTGAAAGGCTTCATAGTGTTTCCCTGCCTGCTCACCTTGGAAGTGTTTTGGGAGTCACGATCCCAGGCATATGGGTAATCATGACTCACAGTGAAAGTGTACAACCTCTGCAGAGTGTAAAACTGTTATAACAGCCGTGCTCACGGTCACGAGTGGCCTTGGACCCTTACAGAATAAATGATGACACTGATGATAATGATAATACTGATGATATTGATGCTCACTAATGATTATTGTTTCTTGCTATACATTATTCTCGTTTACATGATCATGAGGTTATTTGAGTTTATGGTAAACTTGTTGCTACTCAAATGTTAAAAAGTTGACTCACTAAAAGCTATTGCAGTAAACCCGTGTCAAACCTTTTGAGCTTCATGAACCCCATGATATATTTGCTGAGTTCGACATGGACTCACTCTTGCTATTTCCCCACATCTCAGGAAGGGTACCAGACTGCTAGATTCTGGAATTGTTAGGCTTGTGATCAACCAGTTAGTTTGTTCCTAGAGTGAAGTCTACACCCGGTGTTCGGAGTTGTCTTTCCGCTGTGTTGCTCTTTAAGGTATATTTTATACCATTGTGTTATGTATATTAAGCATTTGTCTCTTGATATTACACTTATCTGTGGCTATATGTGAGATTTGACTACTTTATTTCACATATGGTGTATGTCTGGTTTTGTCCTTAAAACCGGGTGTGACAAAACTGCATGAAACAACTAAAGAAAACATAGAGCGTATGAATGCTAAATATAAGTTTGCTGGTGATAAAGGTAGAAAGGAACTAATATTTGAACCTGGAGATTTAGTTTGGTTGCATTTGAGAAAGGATAGGTTTCCTGAATTGAGAAAGTCTAAATTGATGCCTAGGGCTGATGGACCATTTAAAGTGTTAGAGAAAATTAATGATAATGCATATAAGCTGGATCTGCCTGCAAATTTTGGGGTTAGTCCCACATTCAACATTGCAGATTTAAAGCCATATTTGGGTGAGGACGTTGAGCTTGAGTCGAGGACGACTCAAATGCAAGAAGGGGAGGATGATGAGGACATCAACACCACACCTACACCATCGCTAGCACCACTTGGTCCTCTTACTCGTGCTCGTGCCCGTCAACTCAACCATCAAGTAAGTTTATTCTTAAACTCTTGTCCATCATATTTAGACAATGGAAACACGTGCACTATTGTTTTACTTAGGAATGATGGAGAGGATCAGAAGGGCAGGGGATTGGCGCCGGCTGGATTTGGACTGCAGGATAGCACCAACTTGTGATGCATGCCACGACTTCATATGGACTCGGATTGGGACGTTCTAGCACTTTTTGGAAAGCTTATCAAGTCTACTTTCCAACGGATCTAGCCTCATGGATATATCGTATCAGATGCTTCTGCAGTAACTATTTTTGTACCGAGACCTTTTCTGTCAATGGTGCTACGTCACCTTATTTTGGGCTGATGGCCCATGTATCAAGTTGGGTCCATTAGGGACGCGTCCTAGGGTTGGAGAATGACTCAAACACCCTTGTGGTCGTCCTCCCATCTACTTATATGCCTCTAGGGCCGCCACAAACAGATTAGGTTTTGTTTCATCGAGTTAGCTATTGCTACCGCCTTTCAGCGCGCGTGTTGGATCAACCGCCTGACTGATTGTTTTCAGAACCTCACCATCTTGTGTTTTTAGATTGAAACCTTCATATTTATTTGGCAATTAAGTGCTTGTTCTTCTTGTTCTTGCTGGTTCTTCGATTGCCTGCAGGACGGGTTCCCTAGTGGCTGGTTGTCGCGCCGCAAGATCACGGCAGCCATCGGAGGAGGTGTATCGGTTGCTAAGGTGCAACGTCCTTGGACGGTTGTAGTTGGGCCGTGAACGTCGTCTCCATCCACAAATCGAGTTATCCACCATCTCTCATCGAAAGATCAGCCAGCGAACCCTAATCTAGACGCTGCGCCTTAGCAACTGATACACCTCCTCCGATGGCTGCCGTGATCTTGCGGCGCGACAACCAGCCACTAGGGCACCCGTCCTGCAGGCAATCGAAGAACCAGCAAGAACAAGAAGAACAAGCACTTAATTGCCAAATAAATATGAAGGTTTTAATCTGAAAACACAAGATGGTGAGGTTCTGAAAACAATCAGTCAGGCGGTTGATCCAACACGCGCGCTGAAAGGTGGTAGCAATAGCTAACTCGACGAAACAAAACCTAATCTGTTTGTGGTGGCCCTAGAGGCATATAAATAGATGGGAGGACGACCACAAGGGTGTTCGAGTCGTTCTCCAACCCTAGGACGTGTCCCTAATGGACCCAACTTGATACATGGGCCATCGGCCCAAAATTAAGGTGACGCAGCACCGTTGACAGAAAAGGTCTCGGTACAAAAATAGTTACTGCAGAAGCATCTGATAAGATATATCCATGAGGCTAGATCCGTTGGAAAGTAGACTTGATAAGCTTTGCAAAAAGTGCTAGAACGTCCCAATCCGAGTCCATATGAAGTCGTGGCATGCATCACAAATTGGTGCTATCCTGCAGTCCAAATTTAGCCGGCGCCAATCCCCTGCCCTTTTGATGGTTGAGTTGACGGGCACGAGCATGAGTAAGAGGACCAAGTGGTGCTAGCGATGGTGTAGGTGTGGTGTTGATGTCCTCATCATCCTCCCCTTCTTGCATTTGAGTCGTCCTCGACTCAAGCTCAACGTCCTCACCCAAATATGGCTTTAAATCTGCAATGTTGAATGTGGGACTAACCCCAAAATTTGCAGGCAGATCCAGCTTATATGCATTATCATTAATTTTCTCTAACACTTTAAATGGTCCATCAGCCCTAGGCATCAATTTAGACTTTCTCAATTCAGGAAACCTATCCTTTCTCAAATGCAACCAAACTAAATCTCCAGGTTCAAATATTAGTTCTTTTCTACCTTTATCACCAGCAAACTTATATTTAGCATTCATACGCTCTATGTTGTCTTTAGTTGTTTCATGCAGTTTTAACATCAGTTCAGCACGCTTAGTAGCATCAAAATTTAGTTTTTCAGAAGATGGCAAAGGCATCAAATCAATAGGAGCACGAGGCAAGAAACCATATACAATCTGAAATGGGCACATCTTTTGTAGTAGAATGCAGTGAATGATTATAAGCAAATTCAATATGAGGCAAACAATCTTCCCACACCTTAATGTTCTTCTTTAAAACAGCCCTTAACATAGTAGACAAAGTTCTATTGACAACTTCAGTTTGACCATCGGTTTAGGGATGACATGTAGTAGAAAACAAAAGCTTAGTTCCTAGTTTTCCCCATAAAGTCTTCCAAAAATGACTAAGAAATTTAGCATCACGATCAGAAACAATTGTGTTGGTTACACCATGCAAACGAACAATTTCTCGAAAGAACAAATTAGCAATATGAGTAGCATCATTAGTTTTACGACATGGTATGAAATGTGCCATCTTAGAAAATCTATCAACAACCACGAACACACTATCATGTCCCTTTCTAGTCCTTGGCAAACCCAACACAAAATCCATAGAAATATCTTCCCAAGGGGCACTAGGAACAGGTAGAGGCAAATACAAATCGTGTGGATTTAACCGTGATTTAGCCTTTTGACATGTCGTGCAACGACCAACAAATCTCTCCACATCTCTTCTCATCTTTGGCCAAAAGAAATGACCAGCAAGTATGTCCTCTGTTTTCTTTGCTCCAAAATGCCCCATCAAGCCACCTCCATGTGCCTCCTGCAGCAACAACAAATGAACGGAGCTAGCTGGAATGCATAGCTTGTTAGCTCTAAACACAAATCTATCACTAAAGATGAATTTGTTCCATCCTTTCCCATCTTTACAATGCAGCAACACTTCTTTAAAATCAGCATCATTAACATATTGGTCTTTAATTGTTTCTAATCCAAAGATTTTGCAATCAAGTTGATTCAGCAAAGTATATCTCCTAGACAAAGCATCAGCAATAATATTCTCTTTCCCTTTCATGTGCTTAATAACATAAGGAAAAGATTTAATAAATTCAACCCACTTAGCATGTCTACAGTTCAATTTCCCTTGACTACGAATATGCTTCAAAGATTCATGATCAGAATGAATAACAAACTCTTTTGGCCACAAGTAATGCTACCATGTTTCTAATGTGCGAACAAGAGCATACAATTCCTTATCATAAGTAGAATAATTTAGAACAGGCCCACTCAATTTTTCACTAAAATACGCAACAGGTTTGCCTTCTTGTAACAAAACACCACCCAATCCAATTCTACTGGCATCACATTCAAGCTCAAAAGTCTTATTAAAATCAGGAAGTTGGAGGAGGGGTGCATGTGTCAACTTATCTTTCAGCATGTTGAAGGAGTTCTCGTGTACTTTGCCCCAACTAAAAGGCACTCCCTTCTTCGTAAGCTCATTCAAAGGTGCAGCAATGGTGCTAAAGTCCTTCACAAAACAGCGATAGAAACCAGCAAGTCCTAGGAAACTTCGCACTTGGGTGATAGTCTTTGGTACAGGCCATCCCTGTATAGCTTCTACCTTGGCTTGATCAACCTCAATTCCCTATGGAGTCACAACATAGCCAAGAAAAGACACTCGATCGGTGCAAAAGGTGTACTTCTCAAGGTTACCAAATAAACGTGCACCTCATAAAGCATTAAAAACAGCACGTAAATGATCAAGATGTTCATCCATAGATTTACTGTAAATCAATATATCATCAAAGTAGACCAACAAATTTTCTAATGAAAGCACGCAGAACCTCGTTCATTAATCTCATGAAAGTACTTGGTGCATTAGTTAACCCAAAAGGCATGACTAACCACTCATATAAACCAAATTTAGTTTTGAAAGCAGTTTTCCATTCATCTCCCAATTTCATACGAATCTGGTGGTACCCACTACACAAATCAACTTTAGAAAACACAACACTCAGTTCATCAAGCATATCATCCAAACATGGAATAGGGTGTTGATATCGAATGGTGATATTATTAATAGCTCTACAATCAACACACATGCGCCATGTACCATCTTTCTTAGGCACTAAAATAACAGGAACAGCACAAGGACTAAGGGACTCACGCACATAACCTTTGTCGAGTAGTTCTTGCACTTATCGCTGTATTTCCTTCGTTTCTTCTGGATTTGTCCTGTATGGCGCATGATTTGGCAAAGATGCACCAGGAATAAGATCAATTTGGTGCTCAATCCCTCGTATTGGTGGCAGCCCTGCTGGTATCTCACTTGGAAAAACATCGGAATACTCCTGCAAAATGTTAGCAACAGCAGGGGGCAAAGAATGCTGCATATTGTGAATTGAAATCAAAATGTCCTTGCACACCAAAGCATAGGCAACAGAAGTGGAAGCAACCAATTCATTAATATCAGATTTAGTAGCAAGCAAGCAATGTCCATTCAATCTTATCTCATCTTTCTTACTACTCACAGATTTGGCATTTTTATCGCTCTCACTTTTAGCTTTTGCAGCTTTAGCAAGATCATTTTGCATAATAGCTTCAGGAGACTAGGATGCAACACAATTTTTCTATCATGGTATAGAAAAGAATACTGATTTGCTCTACCATGATGCATAGAATCTCTATCAAATTGCCAAGGTCTACCTAGCAGAATATTACAAGCTTGCATAGGCACAACATCACATTCAACAACATCTTTATAGGATCCCATGGAAAAATTGATTCGCACAAGTCTAGTTACCTTTGCCTTACCACTGTTGTTCAGCCATTGAATGTAATATGGATGTGGGTTTGGTTTGGTGGTATGCGCAAGCTTCTCCACCATGTCGCTGCTAGCCAAGTTGTTGCAACTACCTCCATCAATGATCATGCAGCACGAACGCTCTTTGATGACACACTTTGTTTGAAACAATGTGTGTCGCTGATTTTGCTCCGCCTTCTCCATTTGGACACTAAGCACACGCTGCACAATGAGGCTCTCATAATGATCTGCATTCTCTGCACCAATCTGCTCTTCTGGTTGTTCGTCACTACCTGCATGGTCAGTAGCAAGCAAAGCAAATGCATCTTCATCAAAATCACTAGCAGAGGAATACTCACCATCATCTTTGACGACCATAACACGCTTGATGAGGACATCAACACCGATCATACATCCACGCCGTCCATGCCGACACCTACTGGTCCTATTACCCGTGCTCGTGCTCAAACACTTAATCATCAAGTGAGTTCCTTCTTGAGCTCTTGTCCATCCTGTTTAGATCTTGGAGACACGTGCACTCTTGTTTTGATTAGGAATCAAGGAGAAGACAGAAAGGGAAAAGGACTCGCGTAGGCTGGATTCGGACTGCAGCACACCTCCAACTTGTGACGGTCGCCACGGTTACATACGGAGACGGATTGGGGTGATTCTGGACTTGTTGGAAAGCTAATAAAGTCTACTTTCATACGGATCTGACCTCATACTCATACCTGCTCAGAAAAGGCGTCAACAGTCCAAAAATCACCGAGAGGTCTATTCTGTCCAGGGTGCTGCGCCACCTTAAGTTAGCCCAATGGGCTTGTATCTTTTAGAGTCTAGTAGGGACGCGTCCTAGGGTTGGAGCACGACCCAAACTCTCTTGTGGTCATCCTCCACACATCATATACCCCTTAGCCACCACTAGGAACACTTGGGTTTTGTTTAGATCAAGTTTAGCCTTTGCTACTTGCTTGTAGGCGCGTGTGCTGATCCAGCCACCCGTCTCCTTGTCTTCAGAACTCCACTCATAATAAGATTCAGTTTGAGGATTTCAATTTCATCTTGCAAATTCAGTGCTTGTTTCCTTGTTCTTGCTAGTTCTTCGATTGCTTGCAGGACGGGAGCCCTAGTGGCTGGTTGTCGCGCTCCACAAGATCGTGACAGCCTTTGGAGGTGGTGTATCGGTTGCTAAGGCGTGGTCTTGGAAGGCTGTAGTCGGGCCGTGAACGTCATCTCCATCCACCAAATCGAGTGATCTCACGCCTCTCATCGAAAGATCGTCCATAAACCCTAGCGGGTTCATATCAACGCTTGCTTGGACAGTCACGCATCACATGTCCATACCCCTTGCACCGGTGACACTGAATGTCTCTTGTTCTACCAGTAGATGCCATGGATGAAGCGCTTGCAGCAGGCTTCTGGATCGTCTTGGCCACTGAATTTGCGGGAGTAGCACGTGGCTTGTCGCTGGATGATGGCATAGGAGTACGTGTAGTCGGAGTAGTACTCGTGCGGGGCTGCCATGAATTAGTCTTTCCTGCAGAAAAATTATTCTTGGTACTGGCACGTCGCCCCTGCACTTCCCTTTCTGCTTTACAAGCAAGATGAAACAAACGGGTTACGTTAGTGTATTCTTTATAAGCAAAGATGTCCTGAATTTCTCGATTTAACCCACCCAAAAATCTTGCCATAGCAGGTTCGTCATCCTCATCTAAATTACAACGCAACATACCCCTGCCCTTTCGGAAAAAGTGTGTGTGCTGAGTT
>CM039581.1:47539700-47558508 GCA_022457205.1 Saccharum spontaneum | reverse complement strand
GGAAGAGGAGTCACAGGATCAGACACCATAGACTCCACAGCGTCGTCGCTCAGGACGGACACGTGCTCAGGTGACTCCTAGGCTAGAGAGTTAGAGACGTGGCCGTCACCCACCTCCTAGAGCTCGTGGTCAGCCTCCTATTGAGCACTATGACCTGAGGGGAGCCACAACACGATAGGTTCAAAGTCTCCGCTTCGTCGAGATTGCTCGGTGGTTCCCACCTCAGCGGGACACAAGAGCTTCAGAGGGATTCTACCACCTCTACACGAGGACTTCTACAGAGCTTATGTTGATAGTGGGATTGCTTTCAGACCAGAGTGGGTTTGTCAACTAGAGTCACTTGTTGCAGTTGTTGGCGAGTAGCTCTGCCCTCATATCTCCTTTCTACCAGGATTGTCAGATCTTCTGGGTCGGACAGGGGCATACTGCGGCACGTGGGTCAGGGAGTTCTACTCTTCACTTTGGATAGACCCCGCTCATGAGTTTATCCACTTTGCATTCAGAGGTCGTGACCGCAGACTCTATAGTACCAGGGTACGGGAGATTCTGAGGCTCCCAGCTTCAGAGACGAAGATCCACCAACTATGTTTTGGTCAGACACCACCACCGAGGCGTCCTCATGGCAGCACTGTACCACCTACAAACTTAGTTAGACCGTGCTTTCGTGAGCCATTTGGTGAGGGGTCCAGACGCACACCAGCTAGTTTGACTCCTATTGCCAGAGTTCTTGATGCTGTTGTGAGAAGGACACTACTTCCGAGGTTGGGCTACCAAGAGGGTTTGACTCGTATGCAGCTTTGGGTAGTTCACCACCTTGTCTCTCAGACTCTGTTTGATATTTGGGATTTGATGCTCTGTGAGATGGAGGATACTTTAGCAGAGGGCTTCAAGGGTCATCGTCAGCTACCCTACGCCCATTGAATCTGTTTTCTGATTCGGTGTGCCTGCGACCTTCCAGCTGAGATATGAGCAGAGATCTTCGACACCACGACAACCTTTCCTGAGTATGACATACGTCAGCTGTGGGCCACTCTTACTCATGAGCAGGCACCTAGTCTGAGTCAGTGTCAGAGAGCAGAGGTACCTAAGACTATAGCTGAGTAGGACCAGACTATTGAGGGACTTGCAGAGGCAGAGCTTGCCGACTTGGATGCTCAGCTAGCTGATCCAAACGAGGATGACGCCACCGACAGCACTGATGACGACTACCAGCCACTTCCTCGGTACCGTTCTCCTCGTCCTCATGACCATGAGGCCGGTGGTTCTGGTTCAGCCTCCCGCTCAGACCCAGCCATGGTGGCTATACTTGAGAGGCTAACCCAGGCTCAGGAGAGGTAGGAGATTCAGTTACAAAGACAGGCTCAAGACAACGCAACTGCATTTGCATAGATTCAGGCTTGCCAGGACGAGTTTCAATGGTAGTAGCTAGAGATACAGAAGTAGCAGGCAGCTACCCAGCAGTAGTATCTTGAGCTCTTAAGACACCTTGTTACTGTTGGGGTCCCTCCACCTCTGTCAGTCCTTACTCCAGCTTTATAGCCCAGTGGGCTTCAGAGTCAGGGACCATAGCCGAGCTTTCCGTTTGCCTCACCTCAGCACTAGGTGCCTCAGTCGTTTCAGTCCCCAGGCTACACTCCTATTTAGACAGAATTCACTCCACCGGTTTAGTTCAGGCCTCACCTTCTGACTGGCACTCCATTTTCTATGGACATGAGTGCGTCCTACAGTGAGTTGACCGGTCAGCCGACACCCTCGCAGACTACAGTTCTGACCACTACAGAGATGTCAGTTCAGAGATAGTGGCTCCTTTAGTGACGGGGACCGGGACTATAGAGACAGTTCCTTCGTCGGTTGCTTCGACTAATCCCCCTATGATTGGTACTCTTCAGGCTCAGGTGATAGAGACTGCGGCTCTCGTAGCTACTACTTCATCAGCTCTTGCTCCTGAGTTATAGCTTGCCGACCCACATACTGAGCAGATCCAGACCGATTCACTTCCACGAGCACCTACAGAAGGTCAGCATGACAGCTCAGAGTCAGAGGACACTTCTTAGTTTTTGCTCACTCTGCGTTCCTCTGCACCCGACTCAACTGCTTTCATTCCTCCTTTGGGCCCTTAGTTTTTGGCTCTTGATGCCAAAGGGGGGAGAGAGAGTTTGTAGATTTAGGGGGAGCTACGAGAGAGGGTTTCTTGGCTCTTTGTGTGCTACTTTCATGCATCATGTTTAAATTCCCGCACCTGCATTGTGTGACGTGTGTGCTTGTGAGATACTTGAGTAATATATTGGTTATCTTGCCTCTATTATATCATGTCACTTGATTGTTTCTAGCTCATAAGGTTTTGCTTCCGTGTCTTGCTCCAATTTCATATGAGCTATACTATTGTGTACTAACTCTTCTTGTTTCATCTTATGAGTACACCTTGTTGGCTTGGAGCACATAAGCAACCTTAAATCTCTTTGCTCTTATTGCCTTTTGCTTATGTGAACCAAGCATGATCGAAAACCTCATCTCTTAAATCCTACTTACTCATGGTGTTGTCATCAATCACCAAAAAGGGGGAGATTGAAAGCATCGAGGCCCCTAGAGTGGGTTTTGATAATTGATGATAACACAACATTACCATGAGTAACGTGTGTTTTGCAGAATGGTGACTGTTTTGGGCACTATGGTTTTCATGCCCCTTGATGGAAATTGTTTCAATTTTCAAAGGATTAACGACAAGGTTAAGGATGGTTAGTTCCAGACATTGAGGAGTTGAGTTACGTTCGGAATAGTTGTTAGGATCTTCGCTTTTCTCCTTTAGCCGTACTATAAAGGGGGGCATGAGTGAGTAGCTTGACCTAGGTGAGTCTATTTGTTTAGGTGTGGTCCACACTTGTCAAACTTAGCACTAGGTAGCTCAGGTGAAGCCCAAAGATCATTTGGAAGAAGCTTTGTTCAGGCTACGTCACGATCCGGAGTAATTTGAGCCTTTTCTTCTTGACCAGACGCATCCGGTCAGTGTAGTGAACTATAGCGAATGCAACCTCACGACCGGACGCTGTGGCTCGCCTGACCGGACGCGCAGGTGGCGTGCTCTACAGTTAGGAGAGCTAGGGTTTGTGACCGGATGCTAAGCCTGTCGGACCGGACGCCACTGTGGCCAAGTTCGGTCAAAGTACAGAAAGGTTCCAGAAAGGGTTTTGAGCGACCGGACGCATCCAGTCACCCCTGATCGGATTTGTCTGCGCGTCCGGTCACTTAGTGCCCTTGATTTTCAAATCGACCGTTGCCACCGACCGGACGAGTCTGGTCACATCGACCGGCGCGTCCGGTCCGTACGAAAAATGCTGAGTTGGCACTTAACGGTTGGGATTGACTGTGGGGAGTATACATACATTCCCTACCCCTCTATTTGAGGCCTCTTGCTCATTTGTTCAGCTGAGAAACACCTTTCATATGCAAGGGAGTGCAAGAGCTCTAGTGAGGATTGAGATTTGAGAATCCAAGATTAAGGTCCCTCATTAGTGACTAGGGAGTAGCAAGTGTGCATCTACCTTCTCATTAGGCTTGTTGTGGTCAAGTGAGAGTTCTTGCTTGTTACTCTTGGTGATGGCCATCACCTAGACGGCTTGGTGGTGATTGGGAGCTTGGTGATCATCCGGCGAGCTTGTGGATGACCCCAACTCATCTTGTGAGCGGTTGTGGGCGATTCACCGTGATGGAGTGTCAAAGAATCATCCCATAGAGAGCACTTGATCCTCACGTGGATCAAGGGGGAGCTACACCCTTGCGCGGGTGCTCCAATGAGGACTAGTGGAGAGTGGCGACTCTACAATACCTCGGGAAAACATCGCCGTGTTCCTAACCCTTTACATTCAAGCAATTTACTTTCTCGCATTGCTTTTGTTGCGTGGTTTAATTTCCTAGAATTGCCATGCTAGACTAGGATTGGAACTTAGGGTGCAAAACTGTTATTGGTAGAATCACTAGGAACACTTGTAGGCACTAGGGGTGAATTATGGCTTAGTAGGATTTAATTCTCGTAATAAATTTTAGAAAAGCCCAATTCACCCCCCCTCTTGGGCATCTTGATCCTTTCACATGTGATAAAGAAAAGTAAATATGGTGCGAAAAAAATTAAATGCAGAACTAAAGAGGGAAATATTGATAACTACCAAGTTACCTCTTGGTGTGATGTTCGGTGAGTTGGATCCTCCGAACAGGACCTCTTGTTCGCTGTAATCATTCTCGGGCACCTCGAATGGATCGAGTGGTGCCTCTGCTTGTGCTGAGTCTGACATTGAATTTATTTTTACTTTTCCATACCTATTTTGTTGGTGAGGTTGACTTTGAGGAGGGAGCTTGCTTTTCTGTCTTATCTTCTTTGTTCTCCTTAGTGACTGAGTCACTCTCTGTTGGTGGTACAGCTTCTCTCTCAGGAGATGTATTTTCTTCAGGAAATCAATCTTCATATCTTGATACCTCTCCTTCATAGTCAACCCATTCATCCTTGGGGATCTGATTCTTCTAGGTGTGGTTACGACGCCTTCTTCTGGTTCTATTCTTCTTGGGTTCTTTGTCAACTATATAGTTACTGTTGAAATAGCAGCGTACCTTCTCTGAGGGGAATTGGAAATGCACTTCTGTTGCAATGTTGATGATGGCCTTGGTGGTGCTTAGGAATGGTCTCCCTAGAATGATCGGTGGATCGTACTCATCTTCTCCTATGTCGATGACTAAGAAGTCAGTCGGGATAAAGTGGTCATCAATTTGTACGGGGACGTTCTTAGCTATTCCATCCACGAAGTGAAATGATTGGTCCGCCATCTGCAGCTACGCATAGGTTGGGTCTAAAGTCATAGTACCATATAGATATTCATAAGTTACCTTAGCCATTATGTTGACGCCGATCTAGTGTCACAAACAGCTTTCTGAAAGGAACTCCTATTGATTGTGCATTCAATGGTTGGGACACCTGGGTCGTCTCTCTTGAGCAAATATGGGGACTTGAGCTGATGATCATGCTCTCTGTGGACTACAGTGATCACTCTTGCTGATTCCATCTGTTATGGCTTCTTGTTCTTGTTCCCGTTCTTGTTCCTCTGATTGTTCTTCTTTGGCTCATAGGGATGTTGAGGGTGTGCAGGGAACTGCAACACTCTGTCCTTGACGAAGAAGGTCTCTCTTTTTCCTTTGATGTTGAAACATATCTTGGCAGTGTTGGCGTACATGATAGCTTCAGTGGTGTTCAAGAACGTTCATCCCAAATTGATGGACGACTTCTCATCACCACCTATCTCTATTACCATGAAGTCTACAGGAACATACGAACTGCCTACTCGTACACATATGTCTTCTAGGATTCCCTTGGTGTAGCAAAGTGACTGATTTGCAAGCTGTAAGCACATGGTTGTATACAATAAAGGATAATTAAACATTTTATCATAGATCACCTTAGGCATGATGTTGACGCTTGCACCAAAGTCATAGATAGCTTCGTTGAAGTTCACGCTTCCAATGGAGATTGGGATGACAGGTCTTTCTGGATCACCTTTCTTGATTGGCAGAGTCTCGTCGTTCCATCCTTTAGAGATAGGGTCACTCCAATAACTTCTTGCATTAAATATGTCTACAAGATTTGCGGTTTCTAGATCTTTGGGTTGTCCCGGAATTTTACCTTGGTTAGCAAGAACAATATTGGCAAGCTGTTGCAACTGAGACTCTAGCATCTTATTAAAGCTGAGCTGATTCTTAATAGCACTAGAAAAGTTATGATGAGGACATCATTGGCTCGAATATGACCATATTAACCACTTCTAAACTAAAGGTGCAACCATTCTATATGAGGCTTATCATTGATACATTTGATGAATTGGTGCTGCACCATAAAGTGTGTGTATTTTCATTTTTAGAATTACTTACATGGATGAAGAGAAGGTTCAATTGCATATGGAAAGAATGGAAGGTTAATGAAGTTGATTGGGGACCAAGTCCAAATATTCCTAATGTCATCCACCAAGCCACCACGTCACTTTTGGCTCAAAGAAAGAAAGAGTCCAAGTCCAACACGTTTTGGAAGATGAATTCGGACTGCAGAAGAGTCCCAACTTCCGATGGTTGTCACGACTTCATACGGACTCCGTTTGGGACATTCTAGGACTTTTTGGAAAGCTTATCAAGTCTACTTTCCAACGGATCTGTACTTATGCCGATATCTTGTTAAATACGTCCGCAGTTCTCATTTTAATACCGAGACCTTTTCTGTCCACGGTGCTGCATCACCTGATTGTTGCCCGATGGGCCGTGTATCAAGTGGGGCCCAATAGGGGCGTGTCCTAGGGTTGTGAGATGAGCCCCACCATGTCCAGGTCATCCTCTACCCTCTCATATACCTCCATAGCCGCCACAAAGAGATTGGGTTTTTGTTTTGATGTAAGTTTAGCTCCTGCTATTTCTTGGTAGACACATGTGTTGGTTAGACCATCTGTTCTACTCGATCCGGAACCCCACCTTTATGTGTATTAGATCTGAAACTTCATCTCATATTTGCAATTGAGTGCTTGTTCTACTTGTTCTTCGATTGCTTGCAGGAATAACCCTAGTGGTTTGGTTGGTTATGATCCGCAAGATCGTGACAACCGCTGGAATTGGTGTATCGATCGCTAAGGCGCAGCGTCCTTGGATGGTTGTAGTCGGGTCGTGAATGTCTCTCTAGTGAAATCGAAGTTATCCTTCTCCACCGAAAGATTGGGGCACATATTCTCTTATCAGTTGGTAATCAGAGCAAGGTTGATCGGTGAGAGACTTCCAATCCTTCGCTGTTTTTAATTTCCTATAGTCCAGAAAAGCCAAAAAACAATTAGTAGATTAGGGTTCCGTAATCCTATAGACCTTTTGAGCCTTTGCTAGCACTGCTTAGTAGGGCTTGTTGAGTCGTCGGTTGCATCGGTTGCGTCGAGTTGCTGGTCTTAGTTTTAGGCTTTTAGAGTTTCGAGTTCTTGTCAAGTTTTGGTCACTATCAATTATATACATATCCGCTGCCATCACCACCACCATACATATCTCCACTACACCATATACATCTCCATTGCAATCATTACTACCATATTCGTCTTTGTTGCACCATATCCATCCACGCTATTTTTTTCACACCGAGAAAATCTGATTTGGGCACACAAAGAAAAATCTGAGTTGCTAGTTCTTTTCTTGTTACTCCCCAAAAAGACAAATACATTATAAGTTGATGTTCTAAACTATGTTTTGTTAAGTTCAGATTCGTCTTGTGCAAAGTAAAAGAAAAGAAGTAGAAGAAGAGAATTCAAAAAAAAGACAAAAGAAAAAAAAAGAAAGAGAAAGAGAAAAGAAAGAAAAGAAGAGAGGAGGAAAAGAGGGAGAGTGATAGCTTTCTGTTCTTGTGCCTTTTTTCCTACTGTACCGTGACTTCATTTGTGTCTAGGCTCGCGTCTCTAGCACAGGTCTAGCTTAGGACCAGCACGGTACCATCGTTGAACGATTTCTCAACTTGCTTTTTGTGACTAACGTGGTGCTAGTACTTCCTTGTACATTAATTGAGCCCTCCTACAGCTCCACATATTCGACTACAGCTTGACAGGTGTTGTTGCTGCGGTGTCGATACACTATTTTCCAGGTTTGCAACTTGTTGGTAACCGCCACCTCCTGTTGGGCTTGGTAAGAACTTATAAGAGCTTGTTTGAACAGGTTGAGAGTGAGAGAATTACAACAACCACATCCTAGTAGTTGATAGGGGCATAAATATTATTGTGGATGTTTCTTGTTTTCTTCTAATCATGGTAGGAATCCACATGGAAATACAAGATGATCAGGTTGTATATTATCATCGGTTTGCTAAAGGTATGGCAAGAGATAAGCATGCGACTCATGAGGTATGTGATGTTTTGCTTGATAGAATAAAATCTGCACTACCTAGTTTTGAAGGAAAGTATGATCCTCATGCATATATTGAATGGGAGCTAAATGTAAACAATGAATTTAAAAAGCTTGATCTATCAGAAAATCAAAAGGTTAGAGTTGCTTCTAGTGTTTTTACTAAATATGCTTTAACTGAATGGAAACACCTTTGTAGATTTGGTAAAGCCTCTCAATCATGGAAAGATGTGAAAAGACATTTTAGAAATGTTTTTGTACCTGAATATTATTCTGAAATTTTGTTTAGAAAGTTGCAATCTATAAAACAAGAGAACAAAACTGTAGCAGAATACTTGGATAGACTAAAATCATGTTTGCTGCGTTGTGGCTTAGAAGAAACTGGTGAACTTTTGGAACATAGATTTTTGCAAGGTCTTAATGAGGAAATTCAGAATATTCTTGTTGATAAACATTATAACTCTTTTGATGAGTTGTTTGATCTTGCTTGTGATTATGAAAGAAATCTCAAAATGGGTCTAGCAAATACAAAAGAAGCACTTGCCTCTCCAATAACTAATAACTTGCAGCAAGTAGACAACAATATTCAAATGGAGAGCAAGAAATTTGGGATATTAGGTGACTCATTTCAGGAAGAGAATCCTGCTGCTTGTACAACCTTTGAGAAGAGCAGCAAAGGTAAGTCAAATGTCAATAACAAAAATCAAGGTGAGTATGCTTTAGTTGAACTATATTTGTCCACTAATCGTGCTAGCATAGAGAAATCAATTGTGGAACCTTTAGTATGCTCTGATACCAACTGATAAGAGAATATGTGCCCCAATCTTTCGGTGGAGAAGGATAACTTCGATTTCACTGGAGAGACATTCACGACCCGACTACAACCATCCAAGGACGCTGCGCCTTAGCGATCGATACACCAATTCCAGCGGTTGTCACGATCTTGCGGATCACAACCAACCAAACCACTAGGGTTATTCCTGCAAGCAATCGAAGAACAAGCAAGAACAAGTAGAACAAGCACTCAATTGCAAATATGAGATGAAGTTTCAGATCTAATACACATAAAGGTGGGGTTCCGGATCGAGTAGAACAGATGGTCTAACCAACATATGTGTCTACCAAGAAGTAGTAGGAGCTAAACTTACATCAAAACAAAAACCCAATCTCTTTGTGGTGGCTATGGAGGTATATGAGAGGGTAGAGGATGACCTGGACGTGGTGGGGCTCATCCCACAACCCTAGGACACGCCCCTATTGGGCCCCACTTGATACACAGCCCATCAGGCAACAATCAGGTGACGCAGCACCGTGGATAGAAAAGGTCTCGGTATTAAAATGAGAACTGCGGACGTATTTAACAAGATATCGGCATAAGTACAGATCCGTTGGAAAGTATACTTGATAAGCTTTCCAAAAAGTCCTAGAATGTCCCAAACGGAGTCCGTATGAGGTCGTGGCAACCATCGAAAGTTGGGACTCTTCTGCAGTCCGAATTCATCTTCCAAAACGTGTTGGACTTGGACTCTTTCTTTCTTTGAGCCAAAAGTGACGTGGTGGCTTGGTGGATGACATTAGGAATATTTGGACTTGATCCCCAATCAACTTCATTAACCTTCCATTCTTTCCATATGCAATTGAACCTTCTCTTCATCCATGTAAGTAATTCTGAAAATGAAAATACACACACTTTATGGTGCAGCACCAATTCATCAAATGTATCAATGTTAAGCCCTCATATAGAATGGTTGCACCTTTAGTTTAGAAGTGGTTAATATGGTCATATTCGATCCAATGATGTCCTCATCAAGTTATCCATTCTATTATTAATTGTTTCTAATGTTTTATCATTGGATGCTAATTTCTTAGACAGGCTATCCATTAACTTTCCTTGATTAAGCACTAACTCTCTCAGAGGAGGTTGATTAAAAGAATTATTACCTTGATAATTACCTGAGTAGTTACTTGAGTAGTTAGGCCTTTGCTATTGATTCCAGCCTTGATTCTGTTGAGGACAGTAGTAGCTATTATTTTTGAGGTAGTTCACATCCTCTTGTAGTTCTGGGCAATTGCTTCCTGAATGCCCAGTATCTCCACACTCTTCACAAGTCATGCGGGAATCATGGATGTGCATGACTTCCTTTTTCTCTCCGGCTCTCTCATCGAGCCCCTTCATAAGTAGGTCCATCTTGGCAGACAACATGTCTACTTCCTTTAGCTGGTGCATACCTCCACCTCTTTTGCAGGTTTGAGTTCTTTCTTCATTCCAACCTTGGTTGGACGCCATTTTCTCCACAAGAGATGTGGCTTGATTGATTGTAAGTGATAAGAATGCTCCTCCAGCGGTAGCATCCATAGTCTCACGGGTACTATTGGTGAGCCCGTGATAGAAGGTCTGCATAAGTAGCAATTTCTCCATTCCATGATGAGGACATTCTAGAATATAGTCTATAGGATCAGAGATCATTTTGAACACACCCGATGGTACTCCTAGGTGACGAGGCTCAAGTGAATCCTACTTTTATTCCATTTAGAGATAGTGCTAATCTTGACACAAGACAGGTGCATGATTTGCGCCAAACATATCACATGCTCAGAAATAATTTTCGATGCACCCGATGGAACTCCTAGGTGACTTGGGTCATGTGGAATCTCGTTTCGGTCCGTGTGGAGACAGTGTCAGTGTCGGTGCAAGATAGGTGCACGGTTTGTGCCAAACGTACCACAGGCTTAGAAATCATTTTGGATGCACCCAATGATACTCCTAGGTGACAATGATCAAGTGGAAGCTCAATTCAGTCCGTTTGGAGATAGTGCTAATCTTGACGCAAGATAGGTGCACAAATTGCACCGAACGTACCATAGGCTCAGAAATCATTTTGGATGCTGCCGATGTTACTGCTAGGAGACTTGGGTCATGTCGATTCTTATTTCGGTCCGTGTGGAGATAGTGTTACTGTCGATGCAAGATAGTTGCACGGTTTGCGCCAAATGTACCATAGGCTCAGAAATAATTTTGGATACACCCGATGGTACTCCTAGGCGACAAGGCTCAAGTGGAAGCTCGATTCAGTCCGTTTAAAGTGCTAATCTTAACGCAAGATAGGCGCACAATTTGTGCCTGGTACTCCTATGTGACGAGGCTCAAGTGGATGCTCGTTTAATTCCGTTTGGAGATAGTGCTAATCTTGACGCAAGATAGGTGCACGGTTTGCGCCGAACGTACCATAGGCTCAGAAATCATTTTAGACGCACCTGATGGAACTCCTTGGTGGCGTGGGTGATGTGAAATCTCATTTTGGTCCATCTGGATACAATGTTAGTGTCGGTGGAAGATAGGAGCATGGTTTGCATCAAACGTACCATAGGCTCAGAAATTATTTTGGACACACCGATGGTACTCCTAGGTGACGAGGCGCAAGTGAATGCTCGTTTTATTCTATTTAGAGATAGTGCTAATCTTGATGCAAGACAGGTGCACGATTTGCGCCGACCGTATCACAGGCTTAGAAATCATTTTGGATGCACCTAATGGAACTCATAGGTGACTTGGGTCATGTGGAATCTCATTTTGCTCTATTTGGATACAATGTTAGTGTCGGTGGAAGATAGGTGCATGGTTTGCGCCAAACATATGATAGGCTCAGAAATCATTTTGGACACACCCGATGGTACTCCTAGGTGACGAGGCTCAAGTGAATGCTTGTTTTATTCCGTTTAGAGATAGTGCTAATCTTGACGCAAGACAGGTGCACAATTTGCGCCGAATGTATCATAGGCTCAGAAATCATTTTGGATGCACCCGATGGAACTCCTAGGTGACTTGGGTCATGTGGAATCTCATTTCGATCTGTGTGGAGACAGTGTTAGTGTCGGTGCAAGATAGGTGCACGGTTTGAGCCAAACGTACCACAGGCTTAGAAATTGTTTTGGACGCACCCAATGATACTCCTAGGTGACGATGCTCAAGTGGAAGCTCAATTCAGTCCGTTTGGAGATAGTGCTAATCTTGACACAAGATAGGTGCACGGATTGCACTGAACGTACCATAGGCTCAGAAATTGTTTTTGACGCAGCCGATGTTACTGCTAGGTGTCTTTGGTCATGTCGATTCTCGTTTTGGTCTGTGTAGATAGTGTCAGTGTCGATGTAAGATAGGTGCACGGTTTGCGCCAAATGTACCATAGGCTCAGAAATAATTTTGGATACACCCGAAGGTACTCCTAGGCGACGAGGCTCAAGTGGAAGCTCATTTCAGTCCGTTTAAAGATAGTGCTAATCTTAATGCATGATAGGTGCACGATTTGCGCCGAACGTAC
Organism: Saccharum spontaneum; assembly: GCA_022457205.1. NCBI lineage: Eukaryota > Viridiplantae > Streptophyta > Magnoliopsida > Poales > Poaceae > Saccharum > Saccharum spontaneum. The sequence continues at coordinate 47,546,299 of CM039581.1, read as the reverse complement.
CATAGGCTCAGAAATCATTTTGGATGCACCTGATGGAACTCCTTGGTGGCATGGGTCATGTGGAATCTCATTTTGGTCCATTTGGATACAATGTTGTGTCGGTGGAGGATAGGTGCATGGTTTGTGCCAAACGTACTATAGGCTCAGAAATCATTTTGGACACACCTGATGATACTCCTAGGTGACGAGGCTCGAGTGAATGCTACTGTTATTCCATTTGGAGATAGTGCTAATCTTGACGCAAGACAGGTGCACGATTTGCACCAAACGTATAACAGGCTCAGAAATCATTTTGGATGCACCCGATGGAACTCCTAGGTGACTTGGGTCATGTGGAATCTCGTTTCGGTCCGTGTGGAGACAGTGTTAATGTCGGTGCATGATAGGTGCACGGTTTGCGCCAAACGTACCACAGGCTTAGAAATCATTTTGGACGCACCCAATGATACTCCTAGGTGACGATGCTTGAGTGGAAGCTCAATTCAGTCCGTTTGGAGATAGTGCTAATCTTGACGCAAGATAGGTGCACGGATTGCATTGAACGTACCATAGGCTCAGAAATCTTTTTTGACGCAGCCGATGTTACTGCTAGGTGACTTTGGTCATGTCGATTCTCGTTTGGGTCTGTGTGTAGATAGTGTCAGTGTCGATGTAAGATAGGTGCACGGTTTGCGCTAAATGTACCATAGGCTCAGAAATAATTTTGGATACACCCGAAGGTACTCCTAGGTGACGAGGCTCAAGTGGAAGCTCGTTTCAGTCCATTTAAAGATAGTGCTAATCTTAATGCATGATAGGTGCACGATTTGCGCCGAACGTACCATAGGCTCAGAAATCATTTTGGACGCACCTGATGGAACTCCTTGGTGGCGTGGGTCATGTGGAATCTCATTTCGGTCCATTTGGATGCAATGTTAGTGTCGGTGGAGGATAGGTGCATGGTTTGCGCCAAACGTACTATAGGCTCAGAAATCATTTTGGACACACCCGATGATACTCCTAGGTGACGAGGCTCGTGTGAATGCTACTGTTATCCCATTTAGAGATAGTGCTAATCTTGATGCAAGCCAGGTGCACGATTTGCACCGAACGTATAACAGGCTCAGAAATCATTTTGGATGCACCCGATGGAACTCCTAGGTGACTTGGGTCAGTGGAATCTCGTTTCGGTCCGTGTGGAGACAGTGTTAGTGTCGGTGCAAGATAGGTGCACGGTTTGAGCCAAACATACCACAGGCTTAGAAATTGTTTTGGACGCACCCAATGATACTCCTAGGTGACGATGCTCAAGTGGAAGCTCAATTCAGTCTGTTTGGAGATAGTGCTAATCTTGACGCAAGATAGGTGCATGGATTGCACCAAACGTACCATTGGCTCAGAAATCATTTTGGACGCCGCCGATGTTACTGCTAGGTGACTCGACGTAAGATAGGTGCACGGTTTGCGCCAAATGTACCATAGGCTCAGAAATAATTTTGGATACACCCGATGGTACTCCTAGGCGACGATGCTCAAGTGGAAGCTCGATTCAGTCTGTTTAAAGATTGTGCTAATCTTAACGCAAGATAGGTGCACGATTTGCGCCGAACGTACCATAGGCTCAAACATCATTTTGGACGCACCCGATGGTACTCCTATGTGCCGAGGCACAAGTGGGTGCTCGTTTTATTCCGTTTGGAGATAGTGCTAATCTTGATGCAAGATAGGTGCACGGTTTGCGCCGAACGTACCATAGGCTCAGAAATCATTTTGGACGCACCCGGTTGTACTCCTATGTGGCGAGGCACAAGTGGATGCTCATTTTATTCCGTTTGGAGACAGTGATACTCATGACGCAAGATAGGTACACGGTTTGTGCCGAACGTACCATAGTCTCAGAAATCATTTTGGACGCACCTGATGGAACTCCTTGGTGGCGTGGGTCATGTGGAATCTCATTTCGGTCCATTTGGATAAATGTTAGTGTTGTTGGAAGATATGGAGATAGTGCTAATCTTGACACAAGATAGGTGCACAGTTTGCGCCGAACGTACCATAGGCTCATAAATCATTTTGGATGCACCCGATGGTACTCCTATGTGACGAGGCTCAAGTGGATGCTCGTTTTATTCCGTTTGGAGATACTGCTAATCATGACGCAAGATAGGTGCACAGTTTGCGCCGAACGTACCATAGGCTCAGAAATCATTTTGGATGCACCCGATGGTACTCCTATGTGACGAGGCTCAAGTGGATGCTCGTTTTATTCCGTTTGGAGATACTGCTAATCATGATGCAAGATAGGTGCACGGTTTGCGCCGAACGTACCGTAGGCTCAGAAATCATTTCGGACGCACCCGATGGTACTCCTATGTGACGAGGCTCAAGTGGATGCTCGTTTTATTCCGTTTGGAGATAGTGCTAATCTTGACGCAAGATAGGTGCACGGTTTGTGCTGAACGTACCATAGGCTCAGAAATCATTTTGGATGCACCTGATGGAACTCCTTGGTGGCGTGGGTCATGTGGAATCTCATTTCGGTCCATTTGGATACAATGTTAGTGTCGGTGGAAGATAGGTGCATGGTTTGTGCCAAACCTGCTATAGGCTCAGAAACCATTTTGGACGCATGCGATGGTACTCCTATGTGACGAGGCTCAAGTGAATGCTACTGTTATTCTGTTTAGAGATAGTGCTAACCTTGACGCAAGACAAGTGCACGATTTGCACCGAACGTATCACAGGCTCAGAAATCATTTTGGATGCACCCGATGGAACTCGTAGGTGACTTGGGTCATATGGAACCTCATTTTGGTCCATGTGCAGACAGTGTTAGTGTCAGTGCAAGATAGGTGCATGGTTTGCGCCACACATACCATAGGCTTAGAAATCATTTTGGACCACCCAATGATACACCTAGGTGACGATGCTCAAGTGGAAGCTCAATTCATTCCGTTTGGAGATAGTGCTAATCTTGACGCAAGATAGGTGCATGGATTGCACCGAACGTACCATAGGCTTAGAAATCATTTTAGACGCAGCCGATGTTACTGCTGTGACTTGGGTCATGTCGATTCTTGTTTCGGTCCATGTGGAGACAGTGTTAGGGTCGACGCAAGATAGGTGCATGGTTTGCGCCAAATGTACCATAGGCTTAGAAATAATTTTGGATACACCCGATGGTACTCCTAGGCGACGAGGCTCAAGTGGAAGCTCGATTCAGTCTGTTTAAAGATTGTGCTAAGCTTAATGCAAGATAGGTGCACGATTTTGCGCCGAACGTACCATAGGCTTAGACAATAGTTTGGACGCACCCGATGGTACTCCTATGTGACGAGGCTCAACTGGATGCTCATTTTATTTCGTTTGGAGATAGTGCTAATCTTGATGCAAGATAGGTGCACGGTTTGCGCCAAATGTACCATAGGCTCAGAAATCATTTTGGATGCACCCGATGGTACTCCTAGGTGACGAGGCTCAATTGGATGCTTGTTTTATTACGTTTGGAGATAGTGCTAATCTTGACGCAAGATAGGTGCACCCTTCGCGCCAAACGTACCATAGGCTCAGAAATCATTTTGGACACACCTGATGGAACTCCTTCGTGGCGTGAGTCATGTGGAATCTCATTTCGGTCCATTTGGATACAATATTAGTGTCGGTGGAAGATAGGTGCATGGTTTGCGCCAAACGTACTATACGCTCAGAAATCATTTTGGACACACCCGATGGTACTCCTAGGTGACGAGGCTCGAGTAAATGCTACTGTTATTCCGTTTAGAGACAGTGCTAATCTTGACGCAAGACAGGTGCACGATTTGCACCGAACGTATCCCAGGCTTGGAAATCATTTTGGATGCAACCGATGGAACTCCTAGGTGACTTGGGTCATGTGGAATCTCATTTCGGTCCGTGTGGAGACAGTGTTAGTGTCGGTGCAAGATAGGTGCGCGGTTCGCCCCACATGTACCACAGGCTTAGAAATCATTTTGGACGCACCCAATGATACACCTAGGTGACGATGCTCAAGTGGAAGCTCAATTCATTCCGTTTGGAGATAGTGCTAATCTTGACACAAGATAGGTGCACGGATTGCACCGAACGTACCATAGGCTCAGAAATCGTTTTGGATGCAGCCGATCTTACTGCTAGGTGACTTGGGTCATGTCGATTCTCGTTTCGGTCCATGTAGAGACAGTGTTAGTGTCGACGCAAGATAGGTGCACAGTTTGCGCCAAATGTACCATAGGCTCAGAAATAATTTTGGATACACCCGATGGTACTCCTAGGCGACGAGGCTCAAGTGGAAGCTCGATTCAGTCTGTTTAAAGATTGTGCTAAGCTTAATGCAAGATAGGTGCATGATTTTGCGCCGAACGTACCATAGGCTCAGACATCAGTTTCGACGCACCCGATGGTACTCCTATGTGACGAGGCTCAACTGGATGCTCATTTTATTTCGTTTGGAGATAGTGCTAATCTTGACGCAAGATAGGTGCACGGTTTGCGCCAAACGTACCATAGGCTTAGAAATCATTTTGGATGCACCCGATGGTACTGCTATGTGACTTGGGTCATGTCGATTCTCGTTTTGGTCCGTGTGGAGACAGTGTTAGGGTCGACGCAAGATAGGTGCATGGTTTGCGCCAAATGTACCATAGGCTTAGAAATAATTTTGGATACACCCGATGGTACTCCTAGGCGACGAGGCTCAAGTGGAAGCTCGATTCAGTCTGTTTAAAGATTGTGCTTAGCTTAATGCAAGATAGGTGCACGATTTTGCGCCGAACGTACCATAGGCTCAGACATCAGTTTGGACGCACCCGATGGTACTCCTATGTGACGAGGCTCAACTGGATGCTCATTTTATTTCGTTTGGAGATAGTGCTAATCTTGACGCAAGATAGGTGCACGGTTTGCGCCAAACGTACCATAGGCTTAGAAATCATTTTGGATGCACCCGATGGTACTCCTAGGTGACAAGGCTCAATTGGATGCTCGTTTTATTATGTTTGGAGATAGTGCTAATCTTGACGCAAGATAGGTGCACCCTTCACGCCGAACATACCATAGGCTCAGAAATCATTTTGGACACACCTGATGGAACTCCTTCGTGGCGTCAGTCATGTGGAATCTCATTTCGGTCCATTTGGATACAATATTAGTGTCGGTGGCAGATAGGTGCATGGTTTGTGCCAAACGTACTATACGCTCAGAAATCATTTTGGACACACCCGATGGTACTCCTAGGTGACGAGGCTCGAGTAAATGCTACTGTTATTCCATTTAGAGATAATGCTAATCTTGACGCAAGACAGGTGCACGATTTGCACCGAACGTATCCCAGGCTTGGAAATCGTTTTGGATGCACCCGATGGAACTCCTAGGTGACTTGGGTCATGTGGAAACTCATTTTGGTCCGTGTGGAGACAGTGTTAGTGTCGGTGCAAGATAGGTGTGCGGTTTGCGCCACATGTACCACAGGCTTAGAAATCATTTTGGACGCACCCAATGATACACCTAGGTGACGATGCTCAAGTGGAAGCTCAATTCATTCCGTTTGGAGATAGTGCTAATCTTGACGCAAGATAGGTGCACGGATTGCACTGAACGTACCATAGGCTCAAAAATTGTTTTGGATGCAGCCGATCTTACTGCTAGGTGACTTGAGTCATGTCGATTCTCGTTTCGGTCCATGTAGAGACAGTGTTAGTGTCGACGCAAGATAGTGCACAGTTTGCGCCAAATGTACCATAGGCTCAGAAATAATTTTGGATACACCCGATGGTACTCCTAGGCGACAAGTCTCAAGTGGAAGCTTGACTCAGCCTGTTTAAAGATAGTGCTACACTTAACGTAAGATAGTCGCACGATTTGCACCGAACGTACATTAGGCTTAGAAATCATTTTGGACACACCCGATGGTACTACTCTGTGACAAGGCTCGAGTGGATGCTCATTTTATTCCATTTAGAGATAGTGCTAACCTTGGCGCAAGATAGATGCATGGTTTGCGCCGAATGTACTATGGGCTTAGAAATCATTTTGGACGCATCTGATGGTACTCCTATGTGACGAGGCTCAAGTGGATGCTCGTTTTATTCCGTTTGCAGATAGTGCTAATCTTGACACAAGATAGGTGCACAGTTTGCGGCGAACGTACCATAGGCTCAGAAATCATTTTGGATGCACCCGATGGTACTCCTATGTGACGAGGCTCAAGTGGATGCTCGTTTTATTCTGTTTGGAGATAGTGCTAATCTTGACACAAGATATGTGCACGGTTTGCGCCGAACGTACCATAGGCTCAGAAATCAGTTTGGACGCACCTGATGGAACTCCTTGGTGGCGTGGGTCATGTGGAATCTCATTTTGGTCCATTTAGATACATTGTTAGTGTTGGTACAAGAAAGGTGCATGGTTTGGGCCACAAGCACCATAGGCTTAGAAAATCATTTTGGACGCACCCAATTGAACTTCTTGGTGACGTGGGTCATGTGAAATCTCCTTTTGGGTCCATTTGGATATAGTGTTAGTGTCGGTGCAAGATAGGTGCATGGTTTGCGCCAAATGACCATAGGCTCAGAAATCATTTTGGACGCACGTGATGGTACTCCTAT
>CM039581.1:47448028-47539600 GCA_022457205.1 Saccharum spontaneum | reverse complement strand
CACGCTTCGTCCTATTCGTCCTCACAAGATTGCCAACCTAAGGTGGCGATCACGTTCTATGTCGGTGGCATAACATGCACTCTCTTAATATATAGCAAGTCGGTAGCTACATTCAACTTACGCATTCGTGGTTAGCGTACCTGTAGAAAATTATCATTGCAGCCCAACAATTCCCCAAATATAGCACACAATGAAAGTAGGAAAGTAAAATTCTAAGTACTCCCATATACATATACCCCCGTATATATACATGTAGCACCAAAACTACTCGAATCATCAATCACCCACAATTAAGTACCTTCATATATACATGTGTGTAACATGTAAATAATCCAGTAACCAAAACTAGCTCTCCCCTAGACCGATGGTTGGACGGTCATGCTCTCCCAACTCACACTTACCTGAGCGTAGGTGCGATGTTGCATAAAAGTAAACTAGCGACATATATGGCTATCTCATATATGAAGGCTACCTCCAATCTGACACACCAGGTAGCATAGTGTCGGAGAGTCATCACACATGCATACCTTGGCCTAAGCATAGATGCATAAATGAAAAACCCCCAAGTTAGTACTTATATAAGCCACCTAATAATCCTTATATGAGCATAAGGAAATTGACCACTGGCATACTTAGGTTTAAAATTCAGATGTCACACCCGGTTTTAAGGACAAAACCAGACATACACCATATGTGAAATAAAGTAGTCAAATCTCACATATAGCCACAGATAAGTGTAATATCAAGAAACAAATGCTTAATATACATAACACAATGGTATAAAATATACCTTAAAGAGCAACACAGCGGAAAGACAACTCCGAACTTCGGGTGTAGACTTCACTCCAGGAACAAACTAACTGGTTGATCACAAGCCTAACAATTCCAGAATCTAGCAGTCTGGTACCCTTCCTGAGATGTGGGGAAAATAGCAAGAGTGTCCATGTCGAACTCAGCAAATATATCATGGGGTTCATGAAGCTCAAAAGGTTTAACACGGGTTTACTGCAATAGCTTTTAGTGAGTCAACTTTTTAACATTTAAGTAGCAACAAGTTTACCATAAACCCAAATAACCTCATGATCATGTAAACGAGAATAATATATAGCAAGAAACAATAATCATTAGTGAACATCAATATCATCAGAATTCATCGTTTATTCTGTAAGGGTCCAAGGCCACTCATGACCGTGAGCACGGCTGTTATAACAGTTTTACACTCTGCAGAGGTTGTACACTTTCACTGTGAGTCATGATTACCCATATGCCCAGGATTGCGACTCCCAAAACACTTCCAAGGTGAGCAGGCAGGGAAACACTATGAAGCCTTTCAAAGGTTCGTCTAACAAGTTAGGGCCGCTAGGTTTCAGAAGTCAGTCCGTGTGATACACCACGCAGGGATCCACAGTCTGCTTTACCCCATTTGCGCCACAAGGGTAACCTCTAACAAGCTAGAAAAGGTCCTCATACTGAGCTAAAGCCAGAGCCATATAGCCCTCACAGTTGTACTGTAAGTCCCGGATGTTCGCTTATAGATAAGTCCTTATGGAGAGAAACTAGAGCACCATAAAAACAACCAAATATGCTCTAGCCCTCTTGAGCCATGTTGCTTTAAAACATCTTTTAAACGTTTATTGCATATACCATTAGTCAAGTTACAGATCATGGTTATTTATCTTGAGCACTAGCTTAAATACTACCCAATGCAATGTCCCATGGGTGTCAAGGTACAAGATACAAAAACTAGGATATCCTTAGTGGTAACAAGGTAGACACATGCACATGAATTAAGTATATTAAAGGTGAATAGGAAACAAGGATGATCCCATGCTATACTTGCCTTAAATCAAGATCCTTTCTCTGATCTAAATCTTCAATTAATAGCTTCTTGAATCTCCACGTAAATCTCACCGACTGGACTTGATCAATAAATCACCACACACACATCGAGCAATCATACACGAAGCAACAATGAATAATAATTAGAACAGTACACCAAACATATGAAACAATAAGTGAAAAGGTTTTAAAGATGTTCTACGCATTGCTACGAACACACAGACACGAAAAACACGCTAATCGGAGCTACGATGAAAGAAATACATACACCGAAAGATTTTGTTGTATAAAACGGAAAATTATAGGTCTCATTTGTTTTAACTATATAAAACCATATATATAGGATAAAATACTTTTATAGATATTCAAAACTGACTTAGGCTAAATTACATTTAAATTTAGAAAACTAAAGGAGAAATCAATAATATTTTATTTATAAATCTAGTTGCACAGTTAATAATCAAATTAGATCTAAACATTGAAATTCCAGAGATTTTGATAAAGAAAACATTAATACTAGTACATAGTTCATATTGTTATAAATCCATTAAAATTTGAACAGACTAATTCAGAATTAAAACAAATAAATTATGTATTAAACGAGATTTTCTTTAGTAAAGTAATAGATTAAATCTAACATCAGAACTTAAATATAGAAAACCTAACCAACAGTAGCACTAACAATATAAAAAGTTTGTAAAACTCTTCTACACATTACTACGATCACATAGACGTAAAGATCACGAAATTTGGATTTAAAACGTAAAAGTTATGAATTTTCTAAGATTTCCTATAGATAAATAATTACTTTAATATAAAAAACTTGAAAATTAAATTTTCCAAACCTACTGTACAGTACTACCAATATGTAGAGCTCGCAAATACGAACCTAACGCAATTTGAACGGGTCAAATCGGAGTTAAAACGTAGAAGATATGGCCTGAACAAGATAGTGGCAGTTTTGTAAATACCTAGTTTCGAAAATAAATCAAAATCTGGTTTTTAATGTGATCTAGACGGTGGAATTCAAGTAAATACCTCTTCTTCTTCTTGGAGTAGAACGCCTGGTAGCTTCGTCGGACGGCGACAAGAGAAGGAGGAGAAAATATAATTTACTACACGAGAGATTTCCCAAACTAGGGGCTCCTCTACGGTAGTTTTGGTGTGCTTTGCCCATGGGGTAGGTACGTATATATAGGGAGGAAAACTCTCCACCTCCATGTCAACTAGCGATATGGTGCTAATTAACGTTGCATCATCCACCTCCGCTAATAGGCCTAAGTAATCATTTAAGCCCATTAGTAAATAAATGTATGGGCCTTTGAGATTTATTAGGATTATTGCACATGGGTTTTGAGCGTTGGGAAAAATGAGAGATTTATTATTTTCGGAATTAATTATTTTCATGGATAAAATAATTATAGAAAAGTCCAGAATTATTATTTAAGCCGCGAAAAATACTCCGAAAGCTCCGAAAATTCATGGAAATTTTTCAGAGATATTATGGAACATGAGGAACCCAAATAAAGTATTTGGAGCTCACTAAAAGGTAATTTTGGAGCATCTAAAAATTAGATTATGCTCACAGACAAGTGGAAACAAACTACAGAAAAAGTCAGAAAAATTCCCGAGAAGTTCGTAGAGATTGATTGATGGACAAGAAACTGAAAGGAGTGATTTGGGTTACAAAGAAAATATTTTGGGAAGCTCTCAATGAAACTTGAGCTGAGAGATAAGGAATTTGACTTTAGAAAAAGAATAAAGGTATAGCAGAGAGGGAAAATTACCTACTAAACGCATTTTAATAAAAACAGTTTGAATTGATTTTGTACCTTGGTCAAAACCAAACAATGCAAAAACACAATGCATTAGCATGTATGCACAACAATGTTGCTACATCCTAAGATGAATTTTAATTTAACGAAAATTTTTATTTTCCTATGTTTTCATGAGCACAAAAATACATAATTTAAATCATTTTAGCTCTATTTCCAAATAAGCAATTTTTCGGGTGTTACAATTCTACCCCCCTTAAGATGAATCTCGTCCCGAGATTCGGAAGATAGTGATCCAAGATATATGGAAACTCTGACTATAGATCTTCTTCACTTGATTCAAGAAGCCTCATCCTCTCAGTGTCACTCTTGCGTTTCAACATACTTTGATCATCTTACTCCGAATAGCTTGCTCAACTATTTCCGAGACATCCATGATGTCGTTCGAATCTTCTTAGCATAATTCTCCGTTGCTATAGTCATCGGCAACGACTTCTACTTCTCCAAACGATAACACTTTTGCAAGTCAGAAAGGTCTTGATCAGGATCAAACCGACAATGATACCGCATCTCAAACCAACTTAGTGAGCACGCTCTTCAGATTCTTGTGATCCACGTAAATGTCACTCTTATAGCCTTAAGAGCATCCCACACATTCAACTCTCTTAAGCTCTTCTACATAATAACTCCACCACAAGGGAATACCTATCCAAGTAGAACACTTCCTTCACTTAAAACTTACTAGCCATACTTGACATGGTAGTGATGTCTTCTAAGTTCCCGTGGAACCAACTATAGATGTCCAACACCACCTCCCTATGTTATAATCGTCAACTTGTACTGAGTATGTTCCTGAGCTTCTCGTAGATGATCCAACAAGGCACTGATCCTTGCAACTTCTTTAACTTTGGCTACCCCCCTTAAGAAAAGAGAAACTAGGGGACTCAAAAGGGTAGCTTGCACCTCCTTCTAGATGAGTTAACTAGCATAAAGGCGTGCTGACATCCCAATCAAACTCACAAGCAAGGTTATAAACAAGTAATCTGAAATTTCGTCGCGAGATGAAGAACAACAGCTTAGTAAAACAGCTCTTACTCCGATTCTGTTAATCCGATGCAGTTATGGCCTATACCGTTTGAAAGCTTATCAAATTATCTACAACTTTGTTATTGATCACCTCCCCAGATTCTGATTTTAAAATATGGTTTCAGAGTGAGACATGAAATCTGTCCAGAAAGTCTGGCAGCGCAGATGCGGCATCTTGCAACAGTTATATCTCGAGTTCCAAAATTCCTATGATGACACGCCTTACATGGTTGAAAAGCTTATGAAATCCTCAGCAACTTTTGTATAGAAAACTCTCCCATATTCTGTAGTTAAGGTAGTCAAACACAGTGCCCAACAGAAACTATTCCAGGGTTCAGGCAGCGCAGTTGCATCATCTTGTGATTTTCGTAACTCCCAAACCATAATAGCTATCAGGGTGATTCTTACGGTCACAGAAGGATGTTGAAGTATACTGTTATACAGAATTTTCCCAAGATTTTTGTTCATCCAAAAACAAAGGTATGAACCAAAGAAGACATACTGCTCCAAAAAGACAAAATAGAGAGAAAATAGAAGGTAACCAAAACCCAACTATATCTATCCATTAATCCTTATGCCTTAATCCTATATCTAAATGAAATTGTAGGAATACTCCACAAGATCATTGCAATCATTACAAAGCTCCAAATCAAGCAAAAGCATAATGATAATTCAACAAGCAATAAAGGTGCACAAAACAATCATTGACTCAACTTACGATGCTATCGTTCTCTTCATACCAAGGGTAAAGATCCTAAAGCTCCTCTTTCGATTTCGTAAGAAGGTGGTAAGAGAAGATTCTCAAAGCATATCAAGGCAATGAGTATAGACGAGAGCAAAGGCTTAAAATAAGCATCAAGGAGGAGACAAATATCAAGGGTAGATATATAGTAGAAAAGAATATGTCAAGGATTGTAGAACAAGGATTTTATAGCAAGTTCATAACCTAAAGACGGCCAGTTTCTCACTAGGCTTGCGTCCTACAGTCAGCATTGCTCTGATACCACTCTGTCACACCCGGTTTTAAGGACAAAACCAGACATACACCATATGTGAAATAAAGTAGTCAAATCTCACATATAGCCACAGATAAGTGTAATATCAAGAAACAAATGCTTAATATACATAACACAATGGTATAAAATATACCTTAAAGAGCAACACAGCGGAAAGACAACTCCGAACTTCGGGTGTAGACTTCACTCCAGGAACAAACTAACTGGTTGATCACAAGCCTAACAATTCCAGAATCTAGCAGTCTGGTACCCTTCCTGAGATGTGGGGAAAATAGCAAGAGTGAGTCCATGTCGAACTCAACAAATATATCATGGGGTTCATGAAGCTCAAAAGGTTTAACACGGGTTTACTGCAATAGCTTTTAGTGAGTCAACTTTTTAACATTTGAGTAGCAACAAGTTTACCATAAACCCAAATAACCTCATGATCATGTAAACGAGAATAATATATAGCAAGAAACAATAATCATTAGTGAACATCAATATCATCAGAATTCATCGTTTATTCTGTAAGGGTCCAAGGCCACTCATGACCGTGAGCACGGCTGTTATAACAGTTTTACACTCTGCAGAGGTTGTACACTTTCACTCTGAGTCATGATTACCCATATGCCCGGGATTGCGACTCCCAAAACACTTCCAAGGTGAGCAGGCAGGGAAACACTATGAAGCCTTTCAAAGGTTCGTCTAACAAGTTAGGGCCGCTAGGTTTCAGAAGTCAGTCCGTGTGATACACCACGCAGGGATCCACAGTCTGCTTTACCCCATTTGCGCCACAAGGGTAACCTCTAACAAGCTAGAAAAGGTCCTCATACTGAGCTAAAGCCAGAGCCATATAGCCCTCACAGTTGTACTGTAAGTCCCGGATGTTCGCTTATAGATAAGTCCTTATGGAGAGAAACTAGAGCACCATAAAAACAACCAAATATGCTCTAGCCCTCTTGAGCCATGTTGCTTTAAAACATCTTTTAAACGTTTATTGCATATACCATTAGTCAAGTTACAGATCATGGTTATTTATCTTGAGCACTAGCATAAATACTATCCAATGCAATGTCCCATGGGTGTCAAGGTACAAGATACAAAAACTAGGATATCCTTAGTGGTAACAAGGTAGACACATGCACATGAATTAAGTATATTAAAGGTGAATAGGAAACAAGGATGATCCCATGCTATACTTGCCTTAAATCAAGATCCTTTCTCTGATCTAAATCTTCAATTAATAGCTTCTTGAATCTCCACGTAAATCTCACCGACTGGACTTGATCAATAAATCACCACACACACATCGAGCAATCATACACGAAGCAACAATGAATAATAATTAGAACAGTACACCAAACATATGAAACAATAAGTGAAAAGGTTTTAAAGATGTTCTACGCATTGCTACGAACACACAGACACGAAAAACACGCTAATCGGAGCTACGATGAAAGAAATACATACACCGAAAGATTTTGTTGTATAAAACGGAAAATTATAGGTCTCATTTGTTTTAACTATATAAAATCATATATATAGGATAAAATACTTTTATAGATATTCAAAACTGACTTAGGCTAAATTACATTTAAATTTAGAAAACTAAAGGAGAAATCAATAATATTTTATTTATAAATCTAGTTGCACAGTTAATAATCAAATTAGATCTAAACATTGAAATTCCAGAGATTTTGATAAAGAAAACATTAATACTAGTACATAGTTCATATTGTTATAAATCCATTAAAATTTGAACAGACTAATTCAGAATTAAAACAAATAAATTATGTATTAAACAAGATTTTCTTTAGTAAAGTAATAGATTAAATCTAACATCAAAACTTAAAGATAGAAAACCTAACCAACTATAGCACTAACAATATAAAAAGTTTGTAAAACTCTTCTACACGTTACTACGATCACATAGACGTAAAGATCACGAAATTTGGATTTAAAACGTAAAAGTTATGAATTTTCTAAGATTTCCTATAGATAAATAATTACTTTAATATAAAAAACTTGAAAATTAAATTTTCCAAACCTACTGTACAGTACTACCAATATGTAGAGCTCGCAAATACGAACCTAACGCAATTTGAACGGGTCAAATCGGAGTTAAAACGTAGAAGATATGGCCTGAACAAGATAGTGGCAATTTTGTAAATACCTAGTTTCGAAAATAAATCAAAATCTGGTTTTTAATGTGATCTAGACGGTGAAATTCAAGTAAATACCTCTTCTTCTTCTTGGAGTAGAACGCTTGGTGGCTTCGTCGGACGGCGACAAGAGAAGGAGGAGAAAATATAATTTACTACACGAGAGATTTCCCAAACTAGGGGCTCCTCTACGGTAGTTTTGGTGTGCTTTGCCCATGGGGTAGGTACGTATATATAGGGAGGAAAACTCTCCACCTCCATGTCAACTAGCGATATGGTGCTAATTAACGTTGCATCATCCACCTCCGCTAATAGGCCTAAGTAATCATTTAAGCCCATTAGTAAATAAATGTATGGGCCTTTGAGATTTATTAGGATTATTGCACATGGGTTTTGAGCGTTGGGAAAAATGAGAGATTTATTATTTTCGGAATTAATTATTTTCATGGATAAAATAATTATAGAAAAGTCTAGAATTATTATTTAAGCCGTGAAAAATACTCCGAAAGCTCCGAAAATTCATGGAAATTTTTCAGAGATATTATGGAACATGAGGAACCCAAATAAAGTATTTGGAGCTCACTAAAAGATAATTTTGGAGCATCTAAAAATTAGATTATGCTCACAGACAAGTGGAAACAAACTACAGAAAAAGTCAGAAAAATTCCCGAGAAGTTCGTAGAGATTGATTGATGGACAAGAAACTGAAAGGAGTGATTTGGGTTACAAAGAAAATATTTTGGGAAGCTCTCAATGAAACTTGAGCTGAGAGACAAGGAATTTGACTTTAGAAAAAGAATAAAGGTATAGTAGAGAGGGAAAATTACCTACTAAACGCATTTTAATAAAAACAGTTTGAATTGATTTTGTACCTTGGTCAAAACCAAACAATGCAAAAACACAATGCATTAGCATGTATGCACAACAATGTTGCTACATCCTAAGATGAATTTTAATTTAACGAAAATTTTTATTTTCCTATGTTTTCATGAGCACAAAAATACATAATTTAAATCATTTTAGCTCTATTTCCAAATAAGCAATTTTTCGGGTGTTACATCAGATTTGACAAACCTATATATATAGCTATAAGTTGATAAAACTGATTTTATAAAACAAAACCTTTGTTTTAAATACACATACGAAAAGTTTAATGTTGAATCTTGCTCCGATGCCTGCTGTCATGGAACCGTCTAAATTATAAGAGCACAAGTATAAAAACATTCACCAAAGTGATCAAATTCTCACACTTGAGCCCATATAACTCCAGTAGTCCAATGAAATCATGAGGGAAAGCAAAGTAGCGAAAGCAAAGTAATTTGAATCTAACATTGTTCTTATTTCAAATACATTCCAATACCAAGATCAACTTCCAACAAAAGCAGTAGAGACAAGATAACTCAGAAGGATCATGCCCATGATCACCCTCCGCCACTACGGCAGGAGCCAACTAATTCTTGCAATAGCCATGAAATATCACAACCTGCAACAAGTGGGAAATAAACCCTGAGTATGAGAATGTACTCAGCTAGACTTACCCGTCAAAAACTAGTAATAAAGTGACACCAAGGAGTATGCAAGGCTGATATAAAGTGGGGCTAGCTTGACAACATTTTGCATAAAAGCTTAGTACAAATAAGTAATCATTGAATGCTTAAGCATCACATTAATCATCATGAACTTGTCATCTAGATTAGCACCTATACTATAGCAACCACTTTATTAGGAGCAAACAATATTAACCATAGCAAGTATAAGTTGAGGTAACATTTAAATCATCATCCAATTAACCATCTGTTTAATTAATTGAATCTACGTTGCCGCTTCTCAAGTCAAGTGCTCACTAACCAGGAGCGACGGTGATTCGAATCGAATTCCTATCTAGCTGGAGGGGTATTTCTAACACAAACCGCGCAGACCCCGCGCCAGGGTCGCACAAGTCACCTTTGGTACAGTTCAGGAATGCTAGTTCGACTAGGGACTTTAACCCCCTTGGTCTTATGCCAATGTCCCGAAGCACATCCTTACTTCCTCTAGAATGCACACTTGACCCCCCCCAATTCCTGGCCTGAACTGTATTACTTGGCTTCACGGTCGGAACGGCTTATCCGACCAGCTAAGTGTTAGACTGTGTTCAACATGACTCAAGGACGTACAATGTATCAGTCCTTAAACGACTCAGACAGGGATAGATCCACAACCAAGACCTCCATGCCTTGTTGCTTCACTATCGTCATCCCGCCCGGTCTCATTTCATATTATTAGCACATGGTTCTTTTCCATGATAGCAAATATAGCCAACCGTGCCATATATATCCCTAAAGCTCATAGGTGACAGGAGATCACCTGACTTCTATTGGTTAAAGCAGTGTTAAGCAATTACTCGAACCTGAACCTAGATAGGATTCAAGGCATACTTTCTGGACAAGGATAGGGTATATATGCAGCAAGTGTTTTCATCCAACACCTATCACTTAATGCAACAATACATATAACATATATATACTCAATTGCATTTTTAGAAATTAGGAGGCTTAGAATGCTCCGGGGCTTGTCTGGGATCCAACTCAAGTCAGTGTTTATCAGATGAAACTCGCTTGGCGAGCATCCCCCATTCTAGCACTTGTCCGATTCTTCCATCTTCGGGATGGATCCACCATCACCATCTTTAGGTTAGCTCTGCATCACGTCCATACCTAGATGAGATACAAGATGCAAGCGTATGAATACATGGGAATGCAATAGATGATGCATTACACACTAATCAAGGCAAGTACATGTTACGCTAAGTACATGACACAAGATTTACAAAGTCTCAGGTGTACTAACTTCATCACCAAGGACATGGATCATACTTAGCAACATGCAAGCAAAGTAACCAAGCATTCAAGTATTTTCAACAATTCTGGACATACATGCAGTAGCTGAGTAAATCAATCATATCTGGAGTTCTACAAATCCAAATGACTTGCAAGACATTATGGAAATATTATGAAATTATATATATTTCATCTAATATCATCACGGCATGATTCATAAGTTAAATAAGTCGAAATTACAAAGTTCCAGAATATGTTCCTGACAAACAGAGAGTAGCCATCTCTGATCTCCAACTTGAAACATGCATAACTCATAAAATACTTGGCCAAATGACACCAAATTTTAACAGTGGCTAGATACATGAATTATCTACAACTTTTGTATAAACAAGTTTCACAACAAAGCACATTATCATGAAGAACATTGCTAAGTTCCCAGATCTGTCTAGAAACCTCATTTGCAAGAAATAAATACTAACTTATGTTGCAAACATATAATTGGACAAAACTAACTTTACCAACATGTCACACATGACTAATGAGCACCAGAAAACATAGTGTCCAATCCTAAATAAATTATTTTAATGTATTTTCTTAATTTATTTAGATAATTAGGTGGAATTACGAACACATATCAAAGATGCACAATAAATTCTACCAACATTACAGTGGCCTACATATGCTCCCAATAGTCTACTGTACAAATTTCAAGCCATTTGGACATGTATATCAACCTCTATGAAAAAGACAAATTGCTATTGCAAGAATTCATGTGAGAGCAAGATGAATCAATAACTCACTCATACTACCACCAAAATTCATGACATTTTTACCATACATCAAACATCACATGAGTAGAATTCTACAAAAATTTCACTTCATTTGGAGTCCTACAACTACAGTTATGAAAAATACAAATACCACTAGTATTAAAAACCTAATCTGAAAAATCCATTTTTATAGCAAAAAAATTAAACTAAAACATGCCATATTATAGATCCACTACATAGAGAATTTCACAAGGATTCAAAAAAGTCCTCATTTGTTATTTTACAAATTTTCTATGATTTACTATGAATTTCCAAAGTTCCTGCAAAATCATCACAAAACAGTCCTTATGACACTATTCATATGAGTCTAAAGCTTTTTAGTTAGGACCCTCCCTTTTCTCCTAATTGCTGTGCGAAGCCCTCCACGTGAACCAAAGTAGAGGAGGTTCAGGGAAACGGCGGTTCCGGCCGCCGTTGTGCTCGCCGGCGGCGGTGGAGTGACGGAGAGCACAAGGGCCTCGCGCGCACCCTCTGGTGCCCTCGGCTTGGCCCGAGGCGGCTCGTAGAGGTCCGGCCACGTGCTCCGGTGGTGCTGCTCATGGTGGTCCCGTTGGTGGAGCTAACCGGCGGCAGGCAAAACCAGTAGAGGGGCGCATCGGAGACGGCTCGAGGAGAGGAAGGTGGTGCTGTGCTTGGCTAAGAACAAGGAGGCATGGATGAAGAGGAATGGCAGCGCAGGAGCTCTGCTTCGGCTATTCAGCATTCTTGATGGAAAGACGGAGAGCAAGCGAATGAGAGAGTGAAAGAGAGGTGGGAGGGTGCTTGGGCTGTCAAGGCGAGCGAGCACGGCGCCGTGGCACGCATGCGAACGAGCGCGAGGCCACGCGGCAGTGGCTTCCAACGTTCAGTCGACCATGCACAGCAGTGCCGATTCAAAATGTTCGAGGAGCTGACAATACCACCGCGAAAATACACTAAAACCCATATTTTCTTCCTTCCTTATCTTCCGATCCAGCTAACCTGTGATCACGGCGCAAGAGGCAAATTTGTAGATCTTTGTGAGGTGAACAACATTGCTTTAAAGACCCAGAGCTAACTCCACCTGGATCAGGAGATATTGAGTTCCAAAGGAGGTTACCCCAAAACTGAATCCTACAGTTTAGTTGCAAGCCGACTGAAAGTGCATTCTTCTCCCCCTTCAAACTCTTAATCTGTTTGGTGTTAGCAAAACCTTCACTAATAAAAGTTGTAGAGCTACATGTGGCCTCCAAATTTCCTTATACATGTTTGGTATGGATCACCATGGTTTTCATGCTACATGGCTCCAAAGTTACGTACTCTGAAACAACATCAAAAGTTTTAGTTTGAAGCGGACTGAAACTGCTATCTTTTCCCCTCTAATTCCTAAACAGATCAATAAAAAGCTAAACCAAATCACAGTGTTGTAGAGCTATATGAAGATGACAACTTTGGTTAAGAAAGTCTGGCCAAATTTGGCATGGTTTGCAAACTAAAATTCACCAAAGATGGCTTCATAAAAACTAAAAACCAAAACTACAGTTCCAATGCTTAGCCGATTTTTGGAGCTTCAAAACAGCACTGAGTTCAATCTTTGAGCTTCGGTTTGACTAGGTTAGAGATCAAACTAGCTCTTGACCATTAAACAAAGTTTGTTCTACACAAGATTAACTACAACTTTTGTTTAAGATCAAACCTCATAACTGGTACAAAAGTCAAACTTTCACTTTGGTCAAAGTATCAACTCGATAAAGCATAAAGTAGGATTTTAGGCCAATCGGGGCATTTTCTTGACATTTGCTCAACATGAACCCTTCATGAATTTTGTTGTGGAGTTCATCTAGAGTCATTTGGGCAAAGTTGCAAGGTTTGGTTGATGATCTATAATTCTATTCACTTAATGGTGCAATTCCAACATTTAGTAAAGTCATTGAAACAAAGACATGACTTATCATTTCATGTGACTTTTTGATTCCAAACTTTATGAAACTTTTTCAGGGGTCACTATAGATAGAAAGTGATGTGAGACACATGAAAGAAATGACATCAACACTCACTTGCATTACCAAGCATGAGCATCAAACTTACATACATTGAAACACAAAATGACAAGGTATGTTGAGTATGTTTCAGAGAGATGTTTCAAGCACATTCCATATATACATGTTTCACATGTTGCACTAGCATGTTTCATATGTTTTACTAGTGCATTACATATGTTCCATGCTCATATATGAACAATGATGCTTAGGCTCATGCAATGCAAGTGGCAAAAGAGGTAAGATAACACCAGGGGTGTTACAGTACGTTCGGCCCAAACCGTGCATCTATCTTGCGTCAAGATTAGCACTATCTCCAAACAAACTGAACCAAGCTTCCACTAGAGCCTCCTCACCTATGAGTACCATCAGGTGCGTCCAAAATAATTTCTGAGCCTATGGTACGTTTGGCGCAAACCGTCCACCTATCTTGCACCGAAACTAACACTATCTGCAAATGGACTAAAACGAGATTCCATCAGGTGCGTCCAAAATGATTTCTGAGCTTATGGTATGTTTGGCATAAATCGTTCACCTATCTTACACCGACACTAACACTATCTCCAAACGAATCGAAATAAGATTCCACATAACCCACGTCACCTAGGAGTTCCATCCGGTGCGTCCAAAATGATTTTCGAGGCAATGGTAAATTTGGCCCAAACCGTGCACCTGTCTTGCCTCAAGAATATCACCAAATGGACTTAAATTAGCTTCCACTTGAGCCTCGCAATTTTGGACTGCCATCGTGTGCATCCAAAACGATTTTTGAGCTTATGGTACATTTGGTGCAAACTGTGCACCCATCTTGCACCGACCCTAACACTATCTCCAAACAGACTGAAACGAGATTCCACATGGCCCACGTCACCTAAGAGTTCCATTGGGTGTGTCCAAAATGATTTCTGATCCTATGGTACATTTGGCGCAAACCGTGCGCCTATCTTGCATCAAGATTAGTACTATCTCTAAACGGACTAAATTGAGCTTCCACTTGCGCCTCACATCTTTGAGTACCATCGGGTGCGTCCAAAACAATTTCTGAACCTATGGTACGTTTGACGCAAATCGTGCACTTATCTTGCACCGAAATTAACACTGTCTATAAACAAACTGAAACGAGATTCCACAAGACCCACGTCACCGAGGAGTTCTATCGGGTGCGTCCAAAACGATTTCTGAGCCTATAGTATGTTTGGCACAAACTATGCACCTATCTTCCACCGATACTAACACTATCTCTAAATGGACCGAAACGGGATTCCACAAGACCCATGTCATCTAAAAATTCCAAAACGACTTCTGAGCCTATAGTATGTATGGCACAAATCATGCACCTATCTTGCACCGACACTTACACTGTCTCCAAACAGACCGAAACAATATTCACATGACCCACATCACCTAGGAGTTCCATCGGATGCGTCCAAAACGATTTCTGAGCCTCTGGCACGCTCGGCGCAAACCGTGCAACATTCTTGTGTCAACACTAACACTGTCTCCAAACAGACCGAAACAAGGTTCCACATGACCCAGGTCACCTAGAAGTTCCCTTGGGTGCGCTAAAACAATTTTTGAGCCTGTGGTACATTTGGCGCAAACCCAACATCTATCTTGCACCAACACTAACACCATCTCCAAACGGATTGAAATGAGATTCCACATGACCCACTTCACCTAGGAGTTCCATCGGATGCGTTCAAAACAATTTCTGAGCCTATGGTACGTTTGGCGCAAACCGTGCACCTATCTTGCATCGACACTAACATGTCTCCAAACAGACCAAAATGAGATTCCACATGATCCACGTCACCTAGTAGTTTCATTTGGAACATTTGGCGCAAACCGTGCCAACATCTTGCACCGACACTAACACTATCTCCAAACAGACCGAAACAAAATTCCACATGACTCACGTCACCTAGGAGTTCCATCTGGTGTGTCCAAAACAATTACGAGCCTCTAGTACGTTTGGCCCAAATAGTGCACCCATGTTGCGTCATGATTACCACTATCTCCACTTGAGCCTCATCACTTAGCAATACCGTCGAGTGTGTCCAAAATGATTTCTGAGCCTGTGGTACGTTAGGCGCAAACCTTGCACCTATCTTGCACTAACACTAACACTGTCTCCAAACAGACCAAAATGAGGTTCTACATGATACATGTCACCTAGGAGTTCCATCATGTGCGTCCAGAATGATTTTCAAAGCCTGTGGTATGTTTAGCCCAAACCATGCACCTATCTTGTGCTGACACTAACACTGTCTCCAAATGGACAGAAAGGAGATTCCACATGACCCACGTCACCTAGGAGTTCCATCCGGTGCGTCCAAAATGATTTCTGAGCCTCTGGTACATTCGGCCCAAACTGTCCACCTATCTTGCGTCAAGATTAGCAATATCTTCAAATGAACTAAATCAACATCCACTTGAGCCTCATTACCTAGGAGTACCATCGGGCGTGTCCAAAATGATTTCTGAGCCTATGGTACGTTTGGCTCAAACTGTGCTAATATCTTGCACCGACACTAACACTGTCTCCAAACGGACCGAAGCGAGATTCCACATGACTCACGTCACCTAGGAGTTCCATCCGATGCGTCCAAAATAATTTCCGAGCCTCTGGTACGTTCGTCCCAAATATTGCATCTATCTTGCGTTAAGATTAGCACTGTCTCCAAATGGAGTGAATCAAGATTCCACTTAAGCCTCATCACTTAGCAGTACCATCGGGTGCGTCCAAAACGATTTCTGAGCCTATGGTACGTTTGGCGCAAACCCTGCACCTATCTTGCACTGACACTAATACAATCTCTAACGGACCGAAATGAGATTCCACATGACCCATGTCACCAAGGAGTTCTATTGGGTGTGTCCAAAACAATTTCTGATCCTGGGATATGTTTGGCGCAAACCGTGCACCTATCTTGTGTCAAGATTAGCACTATCTCCAAACGGACTGAATCAAGATTCCACTTGAGCCTCATCACCTAGGAGTTCCATGATGTGCGTCCAAAATGATTTTCTAAGCCTATGCTATGTTTAGCCTAAACCATGCACCTATCATACACCGACACTAACACTGTCTCCAAACAGACTGAAAGGAGATTCCACATGACCCACGTCACCTAAGAGTTCCATCCGGTGCGTCCAAAAACATTTCTGAGCCTCTGGTATGTTTGGCCCAAACCATGCACCTATCTTGCAACAAGATTAGCACTATCTCTAAACAAACTCAATCAAGCTCCACTTGAGCCTCGTCACCGAGGAGTACCATCGGGTGCGTCCAAAATGATTTCTGAGCCTATGGTGCATTTAGCGCAAACTGTGTGCCTATCTTGAGCTAACACTAACACTCTCCAAATGGACCAAAACGAGATTCCAAATGACCCATGTCAGCTAGGCATTCCATCCAGTGCATTCAAAATGATTTCAGACCTTTTGTTCGTTCGGCGCAAACCGTGCACCTTTCTTGCGTCAAGATTAGCACTATCTCGAAATGGACTGAAATGAGCTTGCACTTGAGCCTTGTAACCTAGGAGTGCCATCGGGTGCGTCCAAAATGTTTTTTGAGCCTATGGTACGTTTGGTGCAAACCATGCACCTATCTTGCACCGACACTAACACTGTCTCCACACAGACCGAAATCAGATTCCACTTGACCCACGTCACCTAGTAGTTCCATTGGGTGCGTCCAAAATGATTTATGAGCTTATGGTACGTTTGGCGTAAATCGTTCACCTGTCTTGCACCGACACTAACACTGTCTCCAAACGTATTGAAACGAGATTCCACATAACCCACGTCACCTAGAAGTTTCATCCAGTGCGTCCAAAATGTTTTCCGAGGCCATGGTACGTTTGGCCCAAACCGTGCACCTATCCTGGGTCTAGATTAGCACTATCTCCATATGGACTGAAATGAGCTTCCACTTGAGCTTCACAATTTAGGAGTGTCATCGGGTGTGTCCAAAACAATTTCTGTGCCTATGGTTCATTTGGTGCAAACCGTGCCCCCAACTTGCACCGACACTAACATTGTCTCCAAATAGACCAAAACAAGATTTCACATGACCCACGTCACCTAGGAGTTCTATCGGGTGCATCCAAAATGATTTCTGAGCCTGTGGTACATTCGACGCAAACCATCCATCTATATTGAGTCAAGATTAGCACTATCTCTAAACAGACTAAATTTAGCTTCCACTTGAGCCTCCTCACCTTTGTGTACCATCGGGTGCGTCTAAAACGATTTCTGAGCCTATGGTACGTTTGGCACAAACCGTGCACCTATCTTGCACCGAAACTAACACTATCTCTAAACGGACCGAAACAAGATTCCACGTGACCGACGTCACCTAGGAGTTCCAATGGGTTCGTCCAAAATGATTTCTGAGCCTGTGGTATATTCGGCGCAAACCGTGCACCTATCTTGCGTCAAGATTAGCACTATCTCCAAACGGACTGAATCGAGCTTGCACTTGAGCCTCGTCACCAAGGAGTTCCATTGGGTGCGTCCAAAAAGATTTTATGAGCTTATGGTATGTTTGGCACAAATCGTTCACCTATCTAGCACTGACACTAACACTGTCTCCAAATGTACTGAAACGAGATTCCAAATAACCCACGTCACCTAGGAGTTCGATTTGGTGTGTCCAAAATGGTTTCTGAGGCCATGGTACGTTTGGCCCAAACCGTGCACCTACCTTGCGTCTAGATTAGCATTATCTCCATATGGACTAAAATGAGCTTTCACTTGAGCCTCGCAATTTAGCAGTGCCATCGAGTGTGTCCAAAATGATTTCTGAGCCTATGGAACATTTGGTGCAAACCGTGCACCCACCTTGCACTGACACTAACATTGTCTCCAAACAGACCGAAACAAGATTTCACATGGCCCACGTCACCTAGGAGTTCCATCGTGTGTGTCTAAAATGATTTCTAGGCCTGTGGTACGTTCGACGCAAACCGTCCAACTATCTTGCGTCAAGATTAGCACTATCTCTACACGGACTACAGCGAGCCTCCACTTGAGCCTCCTCAACTTTGAGTACCACCGGGTGCATCCAAAATGATTTCTGAGCCTATGGTACGCTTTGCACAAACTGTGCACCTATCTTGCATCGAAACTAAGACTATCTCTAAACAGACCGAAACGAGATTCCACATGACTCATGTCACCTACGAATTCCATCCCGTGTGTCCAAAATGACTTTTGAGCCTGTGGTACGTTTGGCCCAAACCGTGCACCTATCATGCGTTAAGATTAACACTATCTCTAAATGGACTAAATTGAGCTTCCACTTGAGCCTCCTAACCTCAGAGTACCATCGGGTGCGTCCAAAACAATTTTATGAGCCTATGGTACCTTTGGTGCAAACCGTTCACCTTTCTTGCACTGACACTAACAATGTCTCCGAACGGACCAAAACGAGATTCCACATGACCCACATCACCTAGGAGTTCAATCGGTTGTGTCCAAAACGATTTCTGAGCCTGTGGTATGTTTGGCACAAACCCTACATCTATCTTGCACCCACACTAATACTGTCTACAAACGGACCGAAACGAGGTCAACATGACCCAGGTCACCTAGGAGTTCCATCGAGTGCGTCCAAAAAGATTTTATGAGCTTATGGTATGTTTGGCATAAATCGTTCACCTATCTAGCACTGACACTAACACTGTCTCCAAACGTACTGAAATGAGATTCCAAATAACCCACGTCACCTAGGAGTTCCATCTGGTGCGTCCAAAATGGTTTCTGAGGCCATGGTACGTTTAGCCCAAACCGTGCACCTACCTTGCGTCTAAATTAGCATTATCACCATATGGACTAAAATGAGCTTCCACTTGAGCCTCGCAATTTAGCAGTGCCTCGAGTGTGTCCAAAATGATTTCTGAGCCTATGGAACATTTGGTGCAAACCGTGCACCCACCTTGCACTGACACTAACATGATCCAAAAAGACCGAAACAAGATTTCACATGGCCCACATCACCTAGGAGTTCCATCGCGTGTGTCTAAAACGATTTCTGAGCCTATGGTACGTTCGACGCAAACCGTCCAACTATCTTGCGTCAAGATTAGCACTATCTCTACACGGACTAAAGCGAGCCTCCACTTGAGCCTCCTCAACTTTGAGTACCACCGGGTGCATCCAAAACGATTTCTGAGCCTATGGTACGTTTTGCGCAAACTATGCACCTATCTTGCATCGAAACTAACACTATCTCTAAACAGATCGAAACGAGATTCCACATGACCCACATCACCTAGGAGTTCCAAAGGGTTCGTCCAAAATGATTTTTGTGCCTATGGTATGTTCGGCACAAACCGTGCACCTATCTTGCGTCAAGATTAGCACTATCTCCAAACGGACCGAATCGAGCTTGCACTTGAGCCTCGTCACCTAGGAGTTCCATCGGGTGTGTCCAAAACAATTTCTGAGCCTGTAGTATGTTTGGCGCAAAATGTGCACCAATCTTGCACTAAAACGAACACTATCTCTAAATGGACCGAAACGAGATTCCACATGACTCATGCCACCTAGGAATTCCATCCCGTGCGTCCAAAATGATTTTTGAGCCTATGGTACATTCGGCCCAAACCATGCACCTATCTTGCGTCGAAACTAGCACTATCTCCAAACGGGCTAAATTGAGCTTCCAATTGAACCTCCTAACCTCGGAGTACCATCGGATGTGTCCAAACCATTTTTCTGAGCCTATGGTACCTTTGGCGCAAACCATGCACCTATCTTGCACCGACACTAACACTGTCTCCAAACGGACCGAAATGAGATTCCACATGACCCACATCACTTAGGAGTTCCATCGGGTGCATCTAAAACGATTTCTAAGCCTGTGGTACGTTTGGCACAAACCCTACATCTATCTTGCACCAACAGTAACACTATCTCCAAACAAACCGAAATGAGGTCAACATGACCCATGTCACCTAGTTGTTCTATCGAGTGCGTCCGAAACAATTTCTGAGCCTGTGGTACATTTGGCGCAAACCCTACATCTGTCTTGCATTGACACTAACACTGTCTCTGATATGAACCCGCTAGGGTGAATCCTGATCTTTCGATGAGAGAAGGTGGATAACTCAATTTGGGGATGGAGATGACGTTCACGGCCCGACTACAACCATCCAAGGATGCTGCGCCTTAGCAACCGATACACCACCTCCAACAGCCGTCGCGATCTTGTGGAACACGATCAACCAAACCACTAGGGTAATTCCTGCAAGCAATCGAGGAACAAGCAAGAACAAGTAGAACAAGCAACTCAATTGCAAATATGGAGATGAAAACCAATCTGAAATCACAAAGTTGGGGTTCTGAATCGAGTAGAACGGATGGTCTAGTCGACACACGCGTCTACAAGGAAGTAGCAATGGCTAAACTTTCAACAAAACAAAACCCCATCTGTTTGTGGCGGCTCTAATCCTTATTAATACCTAGGGGAACGACCAGGGGGTGTTGGGGTCGTTCTCCAACCCTAGGACACGTCCCTAATGAACCCAACTTGATACATGGGCCATCAGCCCAAAATAGGGTGACACAGCACCAAAGGTAGAAAAGGCCCCGGCGTTGAAACGATGATTGCGGAAGCATCGGATAAAATATAGCCATGAGTCCAGATCCGTTGGAAAATAGACTTGATAAGCTTTCCAAAAAGTGCTAGAACGTCCTAATCCGAGTCCATATGCGACCGTGGTGAACATCACAAGTTGGAGCTGTCCTGGAGTCCGAATCCAGCCCCAAAACGTGTTGGATTTGATCTCTTTCTTTCCTTGGACCAAAAGTGACGTGGTGTCCAGGTGGAGGACGTTGGGAATACTTGGATTTGGTCCCCAATCAACTTTATTAACCTTCCATGTTTTCCATATGCAATCAAACCTTTCCTTGATCCATGTAAGTAATTCTGAAAATGAAAATATACACATTTTATGGTGGAGCACCAATTCATCAAATGCATCAATGATAAGCCTCATATAGAATGGTTGCACCTTTGGTATAGAAGTGGTTGACATGGTCATATTTGAGCCAATGATGTCCTCATCATTCTCCCCTTCTTGACAGCAAACCGTCCTCGGTTTGACCTTTGTTGGAGGATGTGTTGTAGGTAAAAGTGAATCATGCTCCCCTTCTTGATATTTATCCTGTTGCATTTGGGAAAAACTAGAAAAACTTTGCAAGACATCATTAGTGTTAGTGCAGCCCTCAATTTGATCATGGTATTGTGGCCCAAAAGGATATTTCAGATTAGAGCAAATATAAACTTTATGCACCAAATATTCTCCTTTGTTGTCATATTTGCCAATTGCATGAAGCGAACAATGATTAAAACTTGACAAAATAGAATCAAATTTAAGTTTCTCTTTTAGACAATTTAGATTACACAGAATATCAAATTCAATATAACCCAAAGTATTTAAAGAGGACAACCGATACACCACCTCCAACAGCCGTCGCGATCTTGTGGAACACGATCAACCAAACCACTAGGGTAATTCCTGCAAGCAATCGAGGAACAAGCAAGAACAAGTAGAACAAGCAACTCAATTGCAAATATGGAGATGAAAACCAATCTGAAATCACAAAGTTGGGGTTCTGAATCGAGTAGAACGGATGGTCTAGTCGACACACGCGTCTACAAGGAAGTAGCAATGGCTAAACTTTCAACAAAACAAAACCCCATCTGTTTGTGGCGGCTCTAATCCTTATTAATACCTAGGGGAACGACCAGGGGGTGTTGGGGTCGTTCTCCAACCCTAGGACACGTCCCTAATGAACCCAACTTGATACATGGGCCATCAGCCCAAAATAGGGTGACACAGCACCAAAGGTAGAAAAGGCCCCGGCGTTGAAACGACGATTGCGGAAGCATCGGATAAAATATAGCCATGAGTCCAGATCCGTTGGAAAATAGACTTGATAAGCTTTCCAAAAAGTGCTAGAACGTCCTAATCCGAGTCCATATGCGACCGTGGTGAACATCACAAGTTGGAGCTGTCCTGGAGTCCGAATCCAGCCCCAAAACGTGTTGGATTTGATCTCTTTCTTTCCTTGGACCAAAAGTGACGTGGTGTCCAGGTGGAGGACGTTGGGAATACTTGGATTTGGTCCCCAATCAACTTTATTAACCTTCCATGTTTTCCATATGCAATCAAACCTTTCCTTGATCCATGTAAGTAATTCTGAAAATGAAAATATACACATTTTATGGTGGAGCACCAATTCATCAAATGCATCAATGATAAGCCTCATATAGAATGGTTGCACCTTTGGTATAGAAGTGGTTGACATGGTCATATTTGAGCCAATGATGTCCTCATCATATGGTACGCTCGGCACAAAGCGTGCACCTATCTTGCGTCAAGATTAGCACTATCTCCAAACGGAATGAAACGAGCATAACCTTGAGCCTCGTCACATATGAGTACCATCGGGTGCGTCCAAAATGATTTCTGAGCCTATGGTACGTTTGGCGCAAACCATGCACCGATCTTGCACTGACATTAGCACTGTCTCCAAACGGACTGAATCGAGCTTGCAGTTGGGCCTCGTCACCTAGGAGTACCATCGGGTGTGTCCAAACCGATTTTTGAGCCTATAGTACGTTTGGCGCAAACCGTACACCTATTTGCATTAACACTAACACTGTCAGCAAACGGACCAAAACGAGATTCCACATGACCCACATCACCTAGGAGTTCCATCGGGTGCGTCCAAAATGATGTCTGAGCCTACGGTACGTTCGACGCAATACCGGATATCTTGCTTCAAGATTAGCACTATCTCCAAACGGACTGAATGTAGCTTCCATTCGAGCCTCGTCAGCTAGGAGTATCATTGGGTGTGTCCAAAATGATTTCTGAGCCTGTGGTACCTTTGGCGCAAACCATGCTCCTATCTTGCACCGACACTTACACTTTCTCCACATGGACCGAAATGAGATTCCACATGACCCAAGTCACCTAATAGTTACATCAGGTGCGTCCAAAACGATTTTTGAGCCTATGGTATGTTCAACACAAAGCGTGCACCTATCTTGCGTCAAGATTAGCAATTCCTCCAAATGGACTGAATCAAGCTTCCACTTGAGCCGCGCCACCTAGGAGTACCATCGAGTGTGTCCAAAATGATTTATGAGCCTATGATACATTTGGCGCAAATTGTGCACCTATCTTGCGTGAAAATTAGCACTATCTCCAAATTAAACGAACTGAGCATCCACTTGAGCCTCATCACCTAGGAGTACCATCGGGTGCGTCCAAAATGATTTATGAGGATCGCGCGGGTGTCCAAAACAATTCTGAGCCTATGGTACATTTGGCATAAACCGTACACCTATTTTGCACTGACACTAACACTTTTTCCAAATGGACCAAAGCGAGATTTCACATGACCCACATCACCTAGGACTTCCAACGGGTGCGTCCAAAATGATTTCTTAGTCTATGGTACGTTCGGCGCAAATCATGCACCTGTCTTGCATCAAGATTAGCACTATCTCCAAACGGAACAAAATGAGCATCCACTTGAGCCTCGTCACATAGGAGTACGATTGCGTGCATCCAAAATGATTTATGAGCCTATGGTACGTTTGGCGTAAACCATACATCTATCTTGCACCGACACTAACACTATATCTAAATGGACTGAAATGAGATTTGACATGACCCACGACACCAAGGAGTTCAATCGGGTGCGTCCAAAATGATTTTCTGAGCCTATGGTGCGTGTGGCCCAAACCATGCACCTTTCTTGCACCGACACTAACAATGTATGTAAACGGACTGAAACGGGATTTCACATGACTCAAGTCACCTAGGAGTTACATTGGGTGTGTCCAAAATGGTTTCAGAGTCTATGGTACACTCAGCGCAAAGCGTGCACCTATCTTGTGTCAAGGTTAGCACTATCTCCAAACAGAATGAAAGGAGCATCCACTTCAGCCTCGTCACCTAGGAGTTTCATCGGGTGTGTCCAAAATGATTTCTGAGCCTGCGGTACGTTCGACGCAAACCATGCATCCATCTTGTGTCAAGATTAGCACAGTCTCCAAATGGACAAAATCAAGCTTACACTTGAACCCCACCACCTAGGAGTACCTTCGTGGGTGTGTCCAAAATGATTTTATGAGCCTATGGTACGTTTAGCGCAAACCATGCACCAATATTGTACTAACGCTAGCACTGTCTCCAAATGGACTGAATCGAGCTTGCCGTTGTGCCTCATCACCTAGGAGTACCATCAGGTGTGTCCAAAACGATTTCTGAGCCTATAGTACATTTGTCGCAAACTATGCACCTATCTTGCACTCACACTAAGATTGTCTCCCAATGGACCAAAACGAGATTCCACATGACCCACGTCAGGGTGTGTCTAAAATGATGTCTGAGCTTGCGGTACGTTCAACACAAACCGTCCATCCATCTTGCATCAAGATTAGCACTATCTCCAAACGGACTGAATCGAGCTTGCACTTGAGCCTCGTCTCCTAGGAGTATCATTGGTTGCATCCAAAGTGATTTTTGAGCCTATGGTACGTTTGACGCAAATGGTGCTCCTATATTGCACCGATACTAATACTATCTCCACAAGGACCGAAACGAGATTCCACATGACCCAAGTCACCTAATAGTTACATCAGGTGCGTCCAAAATGATTTATGAGCCTATGGTACGTTCGACGCAAAGCGTGCACCTATCTTGCGTCAAGATTAGCATTTTCTCCAAACGGACTGAATTGAGCTTCCACTTAAGCCGTGTCACCTAGGAGTACCATCGAGTGTGTCCCAAATGACTTCTGAGCCTATGAAACGTTTGGCGCAAACTGTGGACCTATCTTGCGTTAAGATTAGCTCTATCTCCAAACAAAACGAAATGAGTATCCACTTGAACGTCGTCACCTAGGAGTACCATCGGATGCGTCGAAAATGATTTTTGAGCCTATGGCACGTTTGGCGCAAACCATGCACCTATCTTGCACTGACACTAACACTGTATCGAAATGGACTGAAACGAGATTCCATGTGACCCACGTCACCAAAGAGTTCATCGGGTGCGTCCAAAATGACTTATGAGCCTATGGTACGTTTGGCCCAAACCATGCACCTATCTTGCATCGACACTAACACTGTATCCAAATGAACCGAAACGAGATTCCACATGACCCACATCACCTAGGAGTTCCATCGGGTGCGTCCAAAATGATGTCTAAGCCTGTGGTACGTTCTATGCAAACCGTGTATCCATCTTGCGTCAAGATTTGCACTATCTCCAAACGGATTGAGTCGTGGTACCACTTGAGCCTCGTCACCTAGGAATATCATTGGGTGCGTCCAAAATCATTTCTGAGCCTATGTTACGTTTGGCGCAAACCGTGCACCTATCTTGCACCGGCACTAACACTTTCTCCACACAGACCGAAATGAAATTTCACATGACCCAAGTCACCTAGGAGTACCATCGGGTGCGTCCAAAATGATTTCTAAGCCTATGGCACCTTTGGTACAAACCATGCACCTATCTTGCACCAACACTAACACTGTATCCAAATGGACCGAAACGAGATTCTACATGACCCACGTCACCAAGGAGTTCCATTAGGTGCGTCCAAAATGATTTCTAAGCCTATGGTACGTTTGGCCCAAACCTTGCACCTATCTTGCACCGACACTAACATTGTATCCAAATGAACCGAAACAAGGTTCCACATGACCCACGTCACCAAGGAGTTCCATCGGGCGTGTTCAAAACTATTTATGAGCCTAAGGTGCGTGTGGCCGAAATCATGCACCTTTCTTGCACCAACACTAACAATTTATCTAAGCGGACCGAAATGAGATTCCACATAACCCAAGTCACCTAGGAGTTACATCAGATGCGTCCAAAATGATTTCTGAGCCTATGGTACGCTCGGCGCAAAGTGTGCACCTATCTTGCATCAAGATTAGCACTATCTCCAAACAGAATGAAACGAGCATCCACTTCAACCTTGTCACTTAGGAGTTTCATCGTGTGCGTCCAAAATGATTTCTGAGCCTATGGTACGTTTGACGCAAATCGTGCATCCATCTTGTGTCAAGATTAGCACAATCTCAAAATGGACTGAATCGAGCTTACACTTGAACCCCATCACCTAGGAGTACCTTCGTGGGTGTGTCCAAAATGATTTTTAAGCCTATGGTACATTTGGCGCAAACCATGCACCAATATTGCACTAACACTAGCACTGTCTCCAAACGGACTGAATCAAGCTTGCCATTGAGCCTCGTCACCTAGGAGTACCATCGGGTGTGTCCAAAACGATTTCTGAGCCAATGGTACATTTGGCACAAACTGTGCACCTATCTTCACACTAACACTATCTCCAAATGAACCAAAACGAGATTCCACATGATACACGTCACCTAGAAGTTCGATCGGGTGCGTCCAAAGTGTTGTCTGAGCCTGTGGTACGTTTGACGCAAACCGTCCATCCATCTTGCATCGAGATTAGCACTATCTCCAAACAGACTGAATCGAGCTCGCACTTGAGCCTCGTCTCCTAGGAGTATAATTGGGTGCGTCCAAAGTGATTTCTGAGCCTATGGTATGTTTTGGCGCAAACGGTGCTCTTATCTTGCACCGACACAAACACTTTCTCCACTGGGATCGAAACGAGATTCCACATGACCCAAGTCACCTAGGAGTTACATCGGGTGTGTCCAAAATGGTTTCGGAGTCTATGGTACACTCAGCGCAAAGCGTGCACCTATCTTGCGTCAAGATTAGCACTATCTCCAAACAGAATGAAAGGAGCATCCACTTCAGCCTCGTCACCTAGGAGTTTCATTGGGTGCGTCCAAAATGATTTCTGAGCCTATGGTACGTTCAACGCAAACCGTGCATCCATCTTGTGTCAAGATTAGCACAGTCTCCAAATGGACTAAATCAAGCTTACACTTGAACCCCATCACCTAGGAGTACCTTCGCAGGTGTGTCCAAAATGATTTTATGAGCCTATGGTACGTTTAGCGCAAACCATGCACCAATATTGCACTAACACTAGCACTGTCTCGAAACAGACTGAATCGAGCTTGCCGTTGAGCCTCGTCACCTAGGAGTACCATCGGGTGTGTCCAAAATGATTTCTGAGCCTATAGTACATTTGGCGCAAACTATGCACCTATCTTGCACTCACACTAAGATTGTCTTCCAATGGACCAAAATGAGATTCCACATGACCCACGTCACCTAGGAGTTCAATCGGGTGCGTCTAAAATGATGTCTGAGCTTGCGGTACGTTCAACGCAAACTGTCCATCCATCTTGCATCAAGATTAGCACTATCTCCAAACGGACTGAATCGAGCTTGCACTTGAGCCTCGTCTCCTAGGAGTATCATTGGGTGCGTCCAAAGTGATTTCTGAGCCTATGGTATGTTTTGGCACAAATGGTGCTCCTATCTTGCACCGATACTAACACTATCTCCATAGGGACTGAAACAAGATTCCACATGAAGTGCGTCCAAAATGATTTATGAGCCTATGGTACGTTCGACGCAAAGCGTGCACCTATCTTGCGTCAAGATTAGCATTTTCTCCAAACGGACTGAATTGAGCTTCCACTTAAGCCGTGTCACCTAGGAGTACCATCGAGTGTGTCCCAAATGACTTCTGAGCCTATGAAACGTTTGGCACAAACTGTGGACCTATCTTGCGTCAAGATTAGCTCTATCTCCAAACAGAACGAAATGAGTATCCACTTTAGCCTCGTCACCTAGAAGTACCATCGGATGCGTCAAAAATGATTTTTGACCCTATGGCACGTTTGGCACAAACCATGCACCTATCTTGCACTGACACTAACACTGTATCCAAATGGACGGAAACGAGATTCCATGTGACCCACGTCACCAAGGAGTTCATCGGGTGCGTCAATTTATGAGCCTATGGTACGTTTGGCCCAAACCATGCACCTATCTTGCATCGACACTAACACTGTATCCAAATGAACCGAAACGAGATTCCACATGACCCACGTCACCTAGGAGTTCCATCGGGTGCGTCCAAAATGATGTCTAAGCCTGTGGTACGTTCTATGCAAACCGTGTATCCATCTTGCGTCAAGATTTGCACTATCTCCAAACGGATTGAGTCGTGGTACCACTTGAGCCTCGTCACTTAGGAATATCATTGGGTGCGTCCAAAATCATTTCTGAGCCTATGGTACGTTTGGCGCAAACCGTGCACCTATCTTGCACCAGCACTAACACTTTCTCCACACAGACCGAAATGAGATTTCACATGACCCAAGTCACCTAGGAGTACCATCGGGTGCGTCCAAAATGATTTCTAAGCCTATGGCACCTTTGGTACAAACCATGCACCTATCTTGCACCAACACTAACACTGTATCCAAATGACTGAAACGAGATTCTACATGACCCACATCACCAAGGAGTTCCATTGGGTGCGTCCAAAATGATTTCTAAGCCTATGGTACATTTGGCCCAAACCTTGCACCTATCTTGCACCGACACTAACATTATATCCAAATGAACCGAAACGAGGTTCCACGTGACCCACGTCACCAAGGAGTTCCATCGGGCGTGTTCAAAACTATTTATGAGCCTAAGGTGCGTGTGGCCGAAATCATGCACCTTTCTTGCGCCGACACTAACAATGTATCTAAGCGGACCGAAATGAGATTCCACATAACCCAAGTCACCTAGGAGTTACATCAGGTGCGTCCAAAATGATTTCTGAGCCTATGGTACGCTCGGCGCAAAGCGTGCACCTATCTTGCGTCAAGATTAGCACTATCTCCAAACAGAATGAAACGAGCATCCACTTCAGCCTCGTCACTTAGGAGTTTCATCGTGTGCGTCCAAAATGATTTTTGAGCCTATGGTACGTTCGATGCAAATCGTGCATCCATCTTGTGTCAAGATTAGCACAATCTCAAAATGGACTGAATTGAGCTTACACTTGAACCCCATCACCTAAGAGTACCTTCGTGGGTGTGTCCAAAATGATTTTTAAGCCTATGGTACGTTTGGCGCAAACCATGAACCAATATTGCACTAACACTAGCACTGTCTCCAAACGGACTGAATCGAGCTTGCCGTTGAGCCTCGTCACCTAGGAGTACCATCGGGTGTGTCCAAAACGATTTCTGACCCTATGGTACATTTGGTGCCAACTGTGCACCTATCTTCACACTAACACTATCTCCTAATGGACCAAAATGAGATTCCATATGATACATGTCACCTAATAGTTCGATCAGGTGCGTCCAAAATGATGTCTATGCCTGCGGTACGTTTGACGCAAACCGTCCATCCATCTTGCATCGAGATTGGCACTATCTCCAAACAGACTGAATCGAGCTCGCACTTGAGCCTCGTCTCCTAGGAGTATAATTGGGTGCGTCCAAAGTGATTTCTGAACCTATGGTATGTTTTGGCACAAACGGTGCTCTTATCTTGCACAGACACAAACACTTTCTCCACAGGGATCGAAAGGAGATTCCACATGACCCAAGTCACCTAATAGTTACATCAGGTGCGTCCAAAATGATTTCTGAGCCTATGGTACGTTTGACGCAAAGCGTGCACCTATCTTACGTCAAGATTAGCACTTTCTCCAAACAGACTGAATTAAGCTTCCACTTGAGCCGTGTCACCTAGGAGTACCATTGATTGTGTCCCAAATGATTTTTGAACCTATGGAAAGTTTGGCGCAAACTGTGCACCTATCTTGCGTCAAGATTAGCACTGTTTTCAAACAGACTAAATCGAGCTTCCACTTGACCCGCGTCACCAAGGAGTACCATCGAGCGCATCCAAAATGATTTCTGAGCCTATGGTACGTTTGGCGCAAACTATGCACCTATCTTGCATCAAGATTAGCAACATCTCCAAACTGAACGAAGCGAGCATCCACTTGAGCCTCATCACCTAGGAGTACCATCGGGTGCGTCCAAAACAATTTCTGAGACAATGGCACGTTTGGCGCAAACCATGCACCTATCTTGCAGTGATAGTAACACTGTATCCAAATGGACCGACACGAGATTCCACATGACCCATGTCACCAAGGAGTTCCATCGGGTGCATCCAA
This sequence comes from Saccharum spontaneum, assembly GCA_022457205.1. Taxonomy (NCBI): domain Eukaryota; kingdom Viridiplantae; phylum Streptophyta; class Magnoliopsida; order Poales; family Poaceae; genus Saccharum; species Saccharum spontaneum. Next base: position 47,508,967 of record CM039581.1, on the reverse strand, counting down.
AACAATTTCTGAGCCTATGGTACGATTGACGCAAACCATGCATCCATCTTGCATCAAGATTAGCACTATCTCCAAATGGATTGAGTCGCGCTTCCACTTGAGCCTCGTCACCTAGGAGTATCATTGGATGCGTCCAAAATGATTTCTATGCCTATGGTACGTTTGGTGCAAACCGTGCACCTATCTTGCACCGGCACTAACACTTTCTCTACACGGACCGAAATGAGATTCCACATGACCCAAGTCACCTAGGAGTACCATGGGGTGCGTCCAAAATGATTTCTAAGCCTATGACACGTTTGGTGCAAACCAAGCACCTTTCTTGCACCGACACTAGCACTGTATCCAAATGGACCGAAACGAGATTCTACATGACCCACGTCACCAAGGAGTTCCATCGGGTGCGTCCAAAATTATTTCTGAGCCTATGTTCCATAGACACTAACAGTTTATGCATAAGGACCGAAATGAGATTCCACATGACCCAAGTCACCTAATAGTTACATCAGGTGCACCCAAAAATATTTTTGAGCCTACGGTACGTTCAACGCAAAGCGTGCACCTATCTTGCGTCAAGATTAGCACTTTCTCCAAACGGACTGAATCGAGCTTCCACTAGAGCCGCGTCACCTAGGAGTACCGTCGAGCGTGACCAAAATGATTTCTGAGCCTATGGTACGTTTGGCACAAACTATGCACGTATCTTGCATCAAGATAGCAATATCTCCAAACGGAACGTAGCGAGCATCCACTTGAGCCTCGTCACCTTGGAGTATCATCGGGTGTGTCCAAAACAATTTCTGAGACTACGGCACGTTTGGCGCAAACCATGCACCTATCTTGTACCGGCAGTAACACTGTATCCAAATGGACCGACACAAGATTCCACATGACCCACGTCACCAAGGAGTTCTATCCGGTGCGTCCAAAATGATTTCTGAGCCTATAGTATGTTTGGCCCAATCCATGCACCTATCTTGCACCGACACTAACACTGTTCCTAAATGGATCGAAACGAGATTCCACATGACCCAAATCGCCTAGGAGTTACATCGAATGCGTCCAAAATGAATTCTGAGCCTATGGTATGCTCGGCGCAAAGCGTGCATCTATCTTGCGTCAAGATTAGCACTATCTCCAAACGGAATGGAATGAGCATCCACCTGAGCCTCGTCACACCGGAGTACCATCGGGTGCATCCAAAATGATTTCTGAGCCTATGGTACGTTCAGCGGAAATCGTGCACCTATCTTCCACCGACACTAACATTGTATCCAAATGGACCGAAATGAGATTCCACATGACCCACGTCACCATGGAGTTCCATCAGGTGCGTCCAAAATGATTTCTGAGCCTATGGTACATTTGGCGCAAACCGTGCACCTATCTTGCGTCAAGATTACTACTACCTCTAAACGGACTAAATCGAGCTTCCACATGAGCCTCGTCACCTAGGAGTACAATCGGGCGTGTCCCACATGATTTCTGAGCCGATGGTATGTTTGACGCAAAATGTGCACCTATCTTGCACCGACACTAACACAATCTTCAAACGGGCCAATACGAGATTCCACATGACCCACGTCTCCTAGAAGTTCGATCGGGTGCGTCGAAAATGATTTTTGAACCTGTGGTATGCTCGACGCAAACCGTGCATCCATGCTGCGTCAAGATTTGCACTATCTCCAAACGGACTGAATCGAGCTTACACTTTAGCCACATCACATAGGAGTACCATCGCGAGCGTCAAAAATGATTCTGAGCCTATGGTACATTTGGCACAAACAGTGCACCTATTTTGGCTGTGATACGTTCGGTGCAAATCGTGCACCTGTCTTGCGTCAAGGTTAGCACTATCTCTAAACAGAATAACAGTAGCATTCACTTGAGCCTCGTCACATAGGAGTACCATCGCATGCGTCCAAAATGGTTTCTGAGCCTATAGCAGGTTTGGCACAAACCATGCACCTATCTTCCACCGACACTAACATTGTATCCAAATGGACCGAAATGAGATTCCACATGACCCACGCCACCAAGGAGTTCCATCAGGTGCATCCAAAATGATTTCTGAGCCTATGGTACGTTCAGCACAAACCGTGCACCTATCTTGCGTCAAGATTAGCACTATCTCCAAACGGAATAAAACGAGCATCCACTTGAGCCTCGTCACATAGGAGTACCATCGGGTGCGTCCGAAATGATTTCTGAGCCTACGGTACGTTCGGCACAAACCGTGCACCTATCTTGCGTCATGATTAGCAGTATCTCGAAACGGAATAAAACGAGCATCCACTTGAGCCTCGTCACATAGGAGTACCATCGGGTGCATCCAAAATGATTTCTGAGCCTATGGTACGTTCGGCGCAAACTGTGCACCTATCTTGCGTCATGATTAGCAGTATCTCCAAACGGAATAAAACGAGCATCCACTTGAGCCTCGTCACATAGGGGTACCATCGGGTGCATCCAAAATGATTTATGAGCCTATGGTACGTTCGGCGCAAACTGTGCACCTATCTTGTGTCAAGATTAGCACTATCTCCATATCTTCCAACAACACTAACATTTATCCAAATGGACCGAAATGAGATTCCACATGACCCACGCCACCAAGGAGTTCCATCAGGTGCGTCCAAAATGATTTCTGAGACTATGGTACGTTCGGCACAAACCGTGTACCTATCTTGCGTCAAGAGTATCACTGTCTCCAAACGGAATAAAATGAGCATCCACTTGAGCCTCGCCACATAGGAGTACAACCGGGTGCGTCCAAAATGATTTCTGAGCCTATGGTACGTTCGGCGCAAACCGTGCACCTATCTTGCATCAAGATTAGCACTATCTCCAAACGGAATAAAACGAGCACCCACTTGTGCCTCGGCACATAGGAGTACCATCGGGTGCGTCCAAAATGATGTTTGAGCCTATGGTACGTTCGGCGCAAATCGTGCACCTATCTTGCGTTAAGATTAGCACAATCTTTAAACAGACTGAATCGAGCTTCCACATGAGCCTCGTCACCTAGGAGTACAATCGGGCGTGTCCCACATGATTTCTGAGCCAATGGTATGTTTGACGCAAAATGTGCACCTATCTTGCACCGACACTAACACAATCTTCAAACGGGCCGATACGAGATTCCACATGACCCACGTCTCCTAGAAGTTCGATCGGGTGCGTCGAAAATGATTTTTGAACCTGTGGTATGCTCGACGCAAACCGTGCATCCATGCTGCGTCAAGATTTGCACTATCTCCAAACGGACTGAATCGAGCTTACACTTTAGCCACATCACATAGGAGTACCATCGCGAGCGTCAAAAATGATTCTGAGCCTATGGTACATTTGGCACAAACAGTGCACCTATTTTGCACTGACACTAACAGTGTTTCCAAACGGACCAAAGCGAGATTCCACATGACCCACGTCACCTAGGAGTTCCATCGGGTGCGTCCAAAATGATTTCTAAGCCTGTGGTAAATTCGGCGCAAATCATGCACCTGTCTTGCATCAACATTAGCACTATCTCCAAACGAACGAAACGAGCATCCACTTGAGCCTCGTCACATAGGAGTACCATCACGTGCGTCCAAAATGATTTCTGAGCCTATGGTCATTTGGCGCAAACCATGCACCTATCTTGCACCGACACTAACACTATATCCAAATGGACCCAAAAGGAGATTTCACATGACCCACGTCACCAAGAAGTTCAATTGGGTGCGTCCAAAATGATTTTCTAAGCCTATGGTGCTTGTGGCCCAAACCATGCACCTTTCTTGTACCAACACTAACAATGTATCTAAATGGACCAAAATGAGATTCCACATGACCCACGCCACCAAGGAGTTCCATCAGGTGCGTCCAAACTGATTTCTGAGCCTATGGTACGTTCGGCGCAAACCGTGCACATATCTTGTGTCAAGATTAGCACTATCTCCAAACAGAATAAAACGAGCATCCACTTGAGCCTCGTCACATAGGAGTACCATCGGGTGCATCCAAAATGATTTCTGAGCCTATGGTACGTTCGCCGCAAACTGTGCACCTATCTTGTGTCAAGATTAGCACTATCTGCAAACGGAATAAAACGAGCATCCACTTGAGCCTCGTCACATAGGAGTACCATCAGATGCGTCCAAAATGATTTCTAAGCCCATAGTACATTCGGCGCAAACCATGCATCTATCTTGCGCCAAGGTTAGCACTATCTCTAAATGGAATAAAATGAGCATCCACTCGAGCCTTGTCACAGAGTAGTACCATCGGGTGTGTCCAAAATGATTTCTAAGCCTAATGTACGTTCGGTGCAAATCGTGCGACTATCTTACGTTAAGTGTAGCACTATCTTTAAACAGGCTGAGTCAAGCTTCCACTTGAGACTTGTCGCCTAGGAGTACCATCGGGTGTATCCAAAATTATTTCTGAGCCTATGGTACATTTGGCGCAAACTGTGCACTATCTTGCGTCGACACTAACACTGTCTCTACATGGACCGAAACGAGAATCGACATGACTCAAGTCACCTAGCAGTAAGATCGGCTGCATCCAAAACAATTTTTGAGCCTATGGTACGTTCAGTGCAATCCGTGCACCTATCTTGCGTCAAGATTAGCACTATCTCCAAACGGAATGAATTGAGCTTCCACTTGAGCATCGTCACCTAGGTGTATCATTGGGTGCGTCCAAAATGATTTCTAAGCCTGTGGTACATGTGGCGCAAACCGCACACCTATCTTGCACCGACACTAACACTGTCTCCACACGGACCAAAATGAGATTCCACATGACCCAAGTCACCTAGGAGTTCCATCGGGTGCATCCAAAACGATTTCCAAGCCTGGGATACGTTCGGTGCAAATCGTGCACCTGTCTTGCGTCAAGATTAGCATTATCTCTAAATGGAATAACAGTAGCATTTACTCGAGCCTCGTCACCTAGGAGTACCATCGGGTGTGTCCAAAATGATTTCTGAGCGTATAGTACGTTTGGCACAAACCATGCACCTATCTGCCACCGACACTAATATTGTATCCAAATGGACCGAAATGAGATTCCACATGACTGACGCCACGAAGGAGTTCCATCAGGTGTGTCCAAAATGATTTCTGAGCCTATGGTATGTTCGGCGTGAAGGGTGCACCTATCTTGCGTCAAGATTAGCACTATCTCCAAACATAATAAAACGAGCATCCAATTGAGCCTTGTCACCTAGGAGTACCATCGGGTGCATCCAAAATGATTTCTAAGCCTATGGTACGTTTGGCGCAAACCGTGCACCTATCTTGCGTCAAGATTAGCACTATCTCCAAACGAAATAAAATGAGCATCCAGTTGAGCCTCGTCACATAGGAGTACCATCGGGTGCGTCCAAACTGATGTCTGAGCCTATGGTACGTTCGGCGCAAAATCGTGCACCTATCTTGCATTAAGCTAAGCACAATCTTTAAACAGACTGAATCGAGCTTCCACTTGAGCCTCGTCGCCTAGGAGTACCATCGGGTGTATCCAAAATTATTTCTAAGCCTATGGTACATTTGGCGCAAACCATGCACCTATCTTGCGTCGACCCTAACACTGTCTCCACACGGACCAAAACGAGAATCGACATGACCCAAGTCACATAGCAGTACCATCGGGTGCATCCAAAATGATTTCTAAGCCTATGGTACGTTTGGCGCAAACCGTGCACCTATCTTGCGTCAAGATTAGCACTATCTCCAAACGAAATAAAATGAGCATCCAGTTGAGCCTCATCACATAGGAGTACCATCGGGTGCGTCGAAACTGATGTCTGAGCCTATGGTACGTTCGGCGCAAAATCATGCACCTATCTTGCATTAAGCTTAGCACAATCTTTAAACAGACTGAATCGAGCTTCCACTTGAGCCTCGTCGCCTAGGAGTACCATCGGGTGTATCCAAAATTATTTCTGAGCCTATGGTACATTTGGCGCAAACTGTGCACCTATCTTGCGTCGACACTAACACTGTCTCTACATGGACCGAAACGAGAATCGACATGACCCAAGTCACCTAGCAGTAAGATCGGCTGCATCCAAAACGATTTCTGAGCCTATGGTACGTTCGGTGCAATCCGTGCACCTATCTTGTGTCAAGATTAGCACTATCTCCAAACGGAATGAATTGAGCTTCCACTTGAGCATCGTCACCTAGGTGTATCATTGGGTGCGTCCAAAATGATTTCTAAGCCTGTGGTACATGTGGGGCGAACCGCGCACCTATCTTGCACCGACACTAACACTGTCTCCACACGGACCGAAATGAGATTCCACATGACCCAAGTCACCTAGGAGTTCCATCGGTTGCATCCAAAATGATTTCCAAGCCTGGGATACGTTCGGTGCAAATCGTGCACCTGTCTTGCGTCAAGATTAGCACTATCTCTAAACGGAATAACAGTAGCATTTACTCGAGCCTCGTCACCTAGGAGTACCATCGGGTGTGTCCAAAATGATTTCTGAGCGTATAGTACGTTTGGCGCAAACCATGCACCTATCTTCCACCGACACTAATATTGTATCCAAATGGACCGAAATGAGATTCCACATGACTCACGCCACGAAGGAGTTCCATCAGGTGTGTCCAAAATGATTTCTGAGCCTATGGTACGTTTGGCGCGAAGGGTGCACCTATCTTGCGTCAAGATTAGCACTATCTCCAAACGTAATAAAACAAGCATCCAATTGAGCCTCGTCACCTAGGAGTACCATCGGGTGCATCCAAAATGATTTCTGAGCCTATGGTACATTTGGCGCAAACCGTGCACCTATCTTGCATCAAGATTAGCACTATCTCCAAACGAAATAAAATGAGCATCCAGTTAAGCCTCGTCACATAGGAGTACCATCGGGTGCGTCCAAACTATTGTCTAAGCCTATGGTACGTTCGGCGCAAAATCATGCACCTATCTTGCATTAAGCTTAGCACAATCTTTAAACAGACTGAATCGAGCTTCCACTTGAGCCTCGTCGCCTAGGAGTACCATCGGGTGTATCCAAAATTATTTCTAAGCCTATGGTACATTTGGCGCAAACCATGCACCTATCTTGCGTCGACCCTAACACTGTCTCCACACGGACCGAAACAAGAATCGACATGACCCAAGTCACAGCAGTAACATCGGCTGCGTCTAAAATGATTTCTAAGCCTATGGTACGTTCGGTGCAATCCATGCACCTATCTTGCGTCAAGATTAGCACTATCTCCAAACGGAATGAATTGAGCTTCCACTTGAGCATCGTCACCTAGGTGTATCATTGGGTGGTCCAAAATGATTTCTAAGCCTGTGGTATGTGTGGCGCAAACCATGCACCTATCTTGCACTGACACTAACACTGTCTGCACATGGACCGAAATGAGGTTCCATATGACCCAAGTCACCTACGAGTTCCATCGGGTGCATCCAAAATGATTTCTGAGCCTGTGATACGTTCGGTGCAAATCGTGCACCTGTCTTGCGTCAAGGTTAGCACTATCTCTAAACAGAATAACAGTAGCATTCACTTGAGCCTCGTCACATAGGAGTACCATCGCATGCGTCCAAAATGGTTTCTGAGCCTATAGCAGGTTTGGCACAAACCATGCACCTATCTTCCACCGACACTAACATTGTATCCAAATGGACCGAAATGAGATTCCACATGACCCACGCCACCAAGGAGTTCCATCAGGTGCATCCAAAATGATTTCTGAGCCTATGGTACGTTCAGCACAAACCGTGCACCTATCTTGCGTCAAGATTAGCACTATCTCCAAACGAAATAAAATGAGCATCCAGTTGAGCCTCGTCACATAGGAGTACCATCGGGTGCGTCCAAACTGATGTCTGAGCCTATGGTACGTTCGGCGCAAAATCGTGCACCTATCTTGCATTAAGCTAAGCACAATCTTTAAACAGACTGAATCGAGCTTCCACTTGAGCCTCGTCGCCTAGGAGTACCATCGGGTGTATCCAAAATTATTTCTAAGCCTATGGTACATTTGGCGCAAACCATGCACCTATCTTGCGTCGACCCTAACACTGTCTCCACATGGACCAAAACGAGAATCGACATGACCCAAGTCACATAGCAGTACCATCGGGTGCATCCAAAATGATTTCTAAGCCTATGGTACGTTTGGCGCAAACCGTGCACCTATCTTGCGTCAAGATTAGCACTATCTCCAAACGAAATAAAATGAGCATCCAGTTGAGCCTCGTCACATAGGAGTACCATCGGGTGCGTCGAAACTGATGTCTGAGCCTATGGTACGTTCGGCGCAAAATCATGCACCTATCTTGCATTAAGCTTAGCACAATCTTTAAACAGACTGAATCGAGCTTCCACTTGAGCCTCGTCGCCTAGGAGTACCATCGGGTGTATCCAAAATTATTTCTGAGCCTATGGTACATTTGGCGCAAACTGTGCACCTATCTTGCGTCGACACTAACACTGTCTCTACATGGACCGAAACGAGAATCGACATGACCCAAGTCACCTAGCAGTAAGATCGGCTGCATCCAAAACGATTTCTGAGCCTATGGTACGTTCGGTGCAATCCGTGCACCTATCTTGTGTCAAGATTAGCACTATCTCCAAACGGAATGAATTGAGCTTCCACTTGAGCATCGTCACCTAGGTGTATCATTGGGTGCGTCCAAAATGATTTCTAAGCCTGTGGTACATGTGGGGCGAACCGCGCACCTATCTTGCACCGACACTAACACTGTCTCCACACGGACCGAAATGAGATTCCACATGACCCAAGTCACCTAGGAGTTCCATCGGTTGCATCCAAAATGATTTCCAAGCCTGGGATACGTTCGGTGCAAATCGTGCACCTGTCTTGCGTCAAGATTAGCACTATCTCTAAACGGAATAACAGTAGCATTTACTCGAGCCTCGTCACCTAGGAGTACCATCGGGTGTGTCCAAAATGATTTCTGAGCGTATAGTACGTTTGGCGCAAACCATGCACCTATCTTCCACCGACACTAATATTGTATCCAAATGGACCGAAATGAGATTCCACATGACTCACGCCACGAAGGAGTTCCATCAGGTGTGTCCAAAATGATTTCTGAGCCTATGGTACGTTTGGCGCGAAGGGTGCACCTATCTTGCGTCAAGATTAGCACTATCTCCAAACGTAATAAAACAAGCATCCAATTGAGCCTCGTCACCTAGGAGTACCATCGGGTGCATCCAAAATGATTTCTGAGCCTATGGTACATTTGGCGCAAACCGTGCACCTATCTTGCATCAAGATTAGCACTATCTCCAAACGAAATAAAATGAGCATCCAGTTAAGCCTCGTCACATAGGAGTACCATCGGGTGCGTCCAAACTATTGTCTAAGCCTATGGTACGTTCGGCGCAAAATCATGCACCTATCTTGCATTAAGCTTAGCACAATCTTTAAACAGACTGAATCGAGCTTCCACTTGAGCCTCGTCGCCTAGGAGTACCATCGGGTGTATCCAAAATTATTTCTAAGCCTATGGTACATTTGGCGCAAACCATGCACCTATCTTGCGTCGACCCTAACACTGTCTCCACACGGACCGAAATAAGAATCGACATGACCCAAGTCACAGCAGTAACATCGGCTGCGTCTAAAATGATTTCTAAGCCTATGGTACGTTCGGTGCAATCCATGCACCTATCTTGCGTCAAGATTAGCACTATCTCCAAACGGAATGAATTGAGCTTCCACTTGAGCATCGTCACCTAGGTGTATCATTGGGTGGTCCAAAATGATTTCTAAGCCTGTGGTATGTGTGGCGCAAACCATGCACCTATCTTGCACTGACACTAACACTGTCTGCACATGGACCGAAATGAGGTTCCATATGACCCAAGTCACCTACGAGTTCCATCGGGTGCATCCAAAATGATTTCTGAGCCTGTGATACGTTCGGTGCAAATCGTGCACCTGTCTTGCGTCAAGGTTAGCACTATCTCTAAACAGAATAACAGTAGCATTCACTTGAGCCTCGTCACATAGGAGTACCATCGCATGCGTCCAAAATGGTTTCTGAGCCTATAGCAGGTTTGGCACAAACCATGCACCTATCTTCCACCGACACTAACATTGTATCCAAATGGACCGAAATGAGATTCCACATGACCCACGCCACCAAGGAGTTCCATCAGGTGCATCCAAAATGATTTCTGAGCCTATGGTACGTTCAGCACAAACCGTGCACCTATCTTGCGTCAAGATTAGCACTATCTCCAAACGAAATAAAATGAGCATCCAGTTGAGCCTCGTCACATAGGAGTACCATCGGGTGCGTCCAAACTGATGTCTGAGCCTATGGTACGTTCGGCGCAAAATCGTGCACCTATCTTGCATTAAGCTAAGCACAATCTTTAAACAGACTGAATCGAGCTTCCACTTGAGCCTCGTCGCCTAGGAGTACCATCGGGTGTATCCAAAATTATTTCTAAGCCTATGGTACATTTGGCGCAAACCATGCACCTATCTTGCGTCGACCCTAACACTGTCTCCACATGGACCAAAACGAGAATCGACATGACCCAAGTCACATAGCAGTACCATCGGGTGCATCCAAAATGATTTCTAAGCCTATGGTACGTTTGGCGCAAACCGTGCACCTATCTTGCGTCAAGATTAGCACTATCTCCAAACGAAATAAAATGAGCATCCAGTTGAGCCTCGTCACATAGGAGTACCATCGGGTGCGTCGAAACTGATGTCTGAGCCTATGGTACGTTCGGCGCAAAATCATGCACCTATCTTGCATTAAGCTTAGCACAATCTTTAAACAGACTGAATCGAGCTTCCACTTGAGCCTCGTCGCCTAGGAGTACCATCGGGTGTATCCAAAATTATTTCTGAGCCTATGGTACATTTGGCGCAAACTGTGCACCTATCTTGCGTCGACACTAACACTGTCTCTACATGGACCGAAACGAGAATCGACATGACCCAAGTCACCTAGCAGTAAGATCGGCTGCATCCAAAACGATTTCTGAGCCTATGGTACGTTCGGTGCAATCCGTGCACCTATCTTGTGTCAAGATTAGCACTATCTCCAAACGGAATGAATTGAGCTTCCACTTGAGCATCGTCACCTAGGTGTATCATTGGGTGCGTCCAAAATGATTTCTAAGCCTGTGGTACATGTGGGGCGAACCGCGCACCTATCTTGCACCGACACTAACACTGTCTCCACACGGACCGAAATGAGATTCCACATGACCCAAGTCACCTAGGAGTTCCATCGGTTGCATCCAAAATGATTTCCAAGCCTGGGATACGTTCGGTGCAAATCGTGCACCTGTCTTGCGTCAAGATTAGCACTATCTCTAAACGGAATAACAGTAGCATTTACTCGAGCCTCGTCACCTAGGAGTACCATCGGGTGTGTCCAAAATGATTTCTGAGCGTATAGTACGTTTGGCGCAAACCATGCACCTATCTTCCACCGACACTAATATTGTATCCAAATGGACCGAAATGAGATTCCACATGACTCACGCCACGAAGGAGTTCCATCAGGTGTGTCCAAAATGATTTCTGAGCCTATGGTACGTTTGGCGCGAAGGGTGCACCTATCTTGCGTCAAGATTAGCACTATCTCCAAACGTAATAAAACAAGCATCCAATTGAGCCTCGTCACCTAGGAGTACCATCGGGTGCATCCAAAATGATTTCTGAGCCTATGGTACATTTGGCGCAAACCGTGCACCTATCTTGCATCAAGATTAGCACTATCTCCAAACGAAATAAAATGAGCATCCAGTTGAGCCTCGTCACATAGGAGTACCATCGGGTGCGTCCAAACTATTGTCTAAGCCTATGGTACGTTCGGCGCAAAATCGTGCACCTATCTTGCATTAAGCTTAGCACAATCTTTAAACAGACTGAATCGAGCTTCCACTTGAGCCTCGTCGCCTAGGAGTACCATCGGGTGTATCCAAAATTATTTCTAAGCCTATGGTACATTTGGCGCAAACCATGCACCTATCTTGCGTCGACCCTAACACTGTCTCCACACGGACCGAAACAAGAATCGACATGACCCAAGTCACAGCAGTAACATCGGCTGCGTCTAAAATGATTTCTAAGCCTATGGTACGTTCGGTGCAATCCATGCACCTATCTTGCGTCAAGATTAGCACTATCTCCAAACGGAATGAATTGAGCTTCCACTTGAGCATCGTCACCTAGGTGTATCATTGGGTGGTCCAAAATGATTTCTAAGCCTATGGTATGTGTGGCGCAAACCATGCACCTATCTTGCACTGACACTAACACTGTCTGCACATGGACCGAAATGAGGTTCCATATGACCCAAGTCACCTACGAGTTCCATCGGGTGCATCCAAAATGATTTCTGAGCCTGTGATACGTTCGGTGCAAATCGTGCACCTGTCTTGCGTCAAGGTTAGCACTATCTCTAAACAGAATAACAGTAGCATCCACTTGAGCCTCGTCACATAGGAGTACCATCGCATGCGTCCAAAATGGTTTCTGAGCCTATAGCAGGTTTGGCACAAACCATGCACCTATCTTCCACCGACACTAACATTGTATCCAAATGGACCGAAATGAGATTCCACATGACCCACGCCACCAAGGAGTTCCATCAGGTGCATCCAAAATGATTTCTGAGCCTATGGTACGTTCAGCACAAACCGTGCACCTATCTTGCGTCAAGATTAGCACTATCTCCAAACGGAATAAAACGAGCATCCACTTGAGCCTCGTCACATAGGAGTACCATCGGGTGCGTCCGAAATGATTTCTGAGCCTACGGTACGTTCGGCGCAAACCGTGCACCTATCTTGCGTCATGATTAGCAGTATCTCCAAACGGAATAAAACGAGCATCCACTTGAGCCTCGTCACATAGGAGTACCATCGGGTGCATCCAAAATGATTTCTGAGCCTATGGTACGTTCGGCGCAAACTGTGCACCTATCTTGCGTCATGATTAGCAGTATCTCCAAACGGAATAAAACGAGCATCCACTTGAGCCTCGTCACATAGGAGTACCATCGGGTGCATCCAAAATGATTTATGAGCCTATGGTACGTTCGGCGCAAACTGTGCACCTATCTTGTGTCAAGATTAGCATTATCTCCATATCTTCCAACAACACTAACATTTATCCAAATGGACCGAAATGAGATTCCACATGACCCACGCCACCAAGGAGTTCCATCAGGTGCGTCCAAAATGATTTCTGAGACTATGGTACGTTCGGCACAAACCGTGTACCTATCTTGCGTCAAGGGTATCACTGTCTCCAAACGGAATAAAATGAGCATCCACTTGAGCCTCGCCACATAGGAGTACAACCGGGTGCGTCCAAAATGATTTCTGAGCCTATGGTACGTTCGGCGCAAACCGTGCACCTATCTTGCATCAAGATTAGCACTATCTCCAAACGGAATAAAACGAGCACCCACTTGTGCCTCGGCACATAGGAGTACCATCGGGTGCGTCCAAAATGATGTTTGAGCCTATGGTACGTTCGGCGCAAATCGTGCACCTATCTTGCGTTAAGATTAGCACAATCTTTAAACAGACTGAATCGAGCTTCCACATGAGCCTCGTCACCTAGGAGTACAATCGGGCGTGTCCCACATGATTTCTGAGCCGATGGTATGTTTGACGCAAAATGTGCACCTATCTTGCACCGACACTAACACAATCTTCAAACGGGCCGATACGAGATTCCACATGACCCACGTCTCCTAGAAGTTCGATCGGGTGCGTCGAAAATGATTTTTGAACCTGTGGTATGCTCGACGCAAACCGTGCATCCATGCTGCGTCAAGATTTGCACTATCTCCAAACGGACTGAATCGAGCTTACACTTTAGCCACATCACATAGGAGTACCATCGCGAGCGTCAAAAATGATTCTGAGCCTATGGTACATTTGGCACAAACAGTGCACCTATTTTGCACTGACACTAACAGTGTTTCCAAACGGACCAAAGCGAGATTCCACATGACCCACGTCACCTAGGAGTTCCATCGGGTGCGTCCAAAATGATTTCTAAGCCTGTGGTAAATTCGGCGCAAATCATGCACCTGTCTTGCATCAACATTAGCACTATCTCCAAACGGAACGAAACGAGCATCCACTTGAGCCTCGTCACATAGGAGTACCATCACGTGCGTCCAAAATGATTTCTGAGCCTATGGTCATTTGGCGCAAACCATGCACCTATCTTGCACCGACACTAACACTATATCCAAATGGACCCAAAAGGAGATTTCACATGACCCACGTCACCAAGAAGTTCAATTGGGTGCGTCCAAAATGATTTTCTAAGCCTATGGTGCTTGTGGCCCAAACCATGCACCTTTCTTGTACCAACACTAACAATGTATCTAAATGGACCAAAATGAGATTCCACATGACCCACGCCACCAAGGAGTTCCATCAGGTGCATCCAAACTGATTTCTGAGCCTATGGTACGTTCGGCGCAAACCGTGCACATATCTTGTGTCAAGATTAGCACTATCTCCAAACAGAATAAAACGAGCATCCACTTGAGCCTCGTCACATAGGAGTACCATCGGGTGCATCCAAAATGATTTCTGAGCCTATGGTACGTTCGCCGCAAACTGTGCACCTATCTTGTGTCAAGATTAGCACTATCTGCAAACGGAATAAAACGAGCATCCACTTGAGCCTCGTCACATAGGAGTACCATCAGATGCGTCCAAAATGATTTCTAAGCCCATAGTACATTCGGCGCAAACCATGCATCTATCTTGCGCCAAGGTTAGCACTATCTCTAAATGGAATAAAATGAGCATCCACTCGAGCCTTGTCACAGAGTAGTACCATCGGGTGTGTCCAAAATGATTTCTAAGCCTAATGTACGTTCGGTGCAAATCGTGCGACTATCTTACGTTAAGTGTAGCACTATCTTTAAACAGGCTGAGTCAAGCTTCCACTTGAGACTTGTCGCCTAGGAGTACCATCGGGTGTATCCAAAATTATTTCTGAGCCTATGGTACATTTGGCGCAAACTGTGCACTATCTTGCGTCGACACTAACACTGTCTCTACATGGACCGAAACGAGAATCGACATGACTCAAGTCACCTAGCAGTAAGATCGGCTGCATCCAAAACAATTTTTGAGCCTATGGTACGTTCAGTGCAATCCGTGCACCTATCTTGCGTCAAGATTAGCACTATCTCCAAACGGAATGAATTGAGCTTCCACTTGAGCATCGTCACCTAGGTGTATCATTGGGTGCGTCCAAAATGATTTCTAAGCCTGTGGTACATGTGGCGCAAACCGCACACCTATCTTGCACCGACACTAACACTGTCTCCACACGGACCAAAATGAGATTCCACATGACCCAAGTCACCTAGGAGTTCCATCGGGTGCATCCAAAACGATTTCCAAGCCTGGGATACGTTCGGTGCAAATCGTGCACCTGTCTTGCGTCAAGATTAGCATTATCTCTAAATGGAATAACAGTAGCATTTACTCGAGCCTTGTCACCTAGGAGTACCATCGGGTGTGTCCAAAATGATTTCTGAGCGTATAGTACGTTTGGCACAAACCATGCACCTATCTTCCACCGACACTAATATTGTATCCAAATGGACCGAAATGAGATTCCACATGATTGACGCCACGAAGGAGTTCCATCAGGTGTGTCCAAAATGATTTCTGAGCCTATGGTATGTTCGGCGTGAAGGGTGCACCTATCTTGCGTCAAGATTAGCACTATCTCCAAACATAATAAAACGAGCATCCAATTGAGCCTTGTCACCTAGGAGTACCATCGGGTGCATCCAAAATGATTTCTAAGCCTATGGTACGTTTGGCGCAAACCGTGCACCTATCTTGCGTCAAGATTAGCACTATCTCCAAACGAAATAAAATGAGCATCCAGTTGAGCCTCGTCACATAGGAGTACCATCGGGTGCGTCCAAACTGATATCTGAGCCTATGGTACGTTCGGCGCAAAATCGTGCACCTATCTTGCATTAAGCTAAGCACAATCTTTAAACAGACTGAATCGAGCTTCCACTTGAGCCTCGTCGCCTAGGAGTACCATCGGGTGTATCCAAAATTATTTCTAAGCCTATGGTACATTTGGCGCAAACCATGCACCTATCTTGCGTCGACCCTAACACTGTCTCCACACGGACCAAAACGAGAATCGACATGACCCAAGTCACATAGCAGTACCATCGGGTGCATCCAAAATGATTTCTAAGCCTATGGTACGTTTGGCGCAAACCGTGCACCTATCTTGCGTCAAGATTAGCACTATCTCCAAACGAAATAAAATGAGCATCCAGTTGAGCCTCGTCACATAGGAGTACCATCGGGTGCGTCGAAACTGATGTCTGAGCCTATGGTACGTTCGGCGCAAAATCATGCACCTATCTTGCATTAAGCTTAGCACAATCTTTAAACAGACTGAATCGAGCTTCCACTTGAGCCTCGTCGCCTAGGAGTACCATCGGGTGTATCCAAAATTATTTCTGAGCCTATGGTACATTTGGCGCAAACTGTGCACCTATCTTGCGTCGACACTAACACTGTCTCTACATGGACCGAAATGAGAATCGACATGACCCAAGTCACCTAGCAGTAAGATCGGCTGCATCCAAAATGATTTCTGAGCCTATAGTACGTTTGGTGCAATCCGTGCACCTATCTTGTGTCAAGATTAGCACTATCTCCAAACGGAATGAATTGAGCTTCCACTTGAGCATCGTCACCTAGGTGTATCATTGGGTGCGTCCAAAATGATTTCTAAGCCTGTGGTACATGTGGGGCGAACCGCGCACCTATCTTGCACCGACACTAACACTGTCTCCACACGGACCGAAATGAGATTCCACATGACCCAAGTCACCTAGGAGTTCCATCGGTTGCATCCAAAATGATTTCCAAGCCTGGGATACGTTCGGTGCAAATCGTGCACCTGTCTTGCGTCAAGATTAGCACTATCTCTAAACGGAATAACAGTAGCATTTACTCGAGCCTCGTCACCTAGGAGTACCATCGGGTGTGTCCAAAATGATTTCTGAGCGTATAGTACGTTTGGCGCAAACCATGCACCTATCTTCCACCGACACTAATATTGTATCCAAATGGACCGAAATGAGATTCCACATGACTCACGCCACGAAGGAGTTCCATCAGGTGTGTCCAAAATGATTTCTGAGCCTATGGTACGTTTGGCGCGAAGGGTGCACCTATCTTGCGTCAAGATTAGCACTATCTCCAAACGTAATAAAACAAGCATCCACTTGAGCCTCGTCACCTAGGAGTACCATCGGGTGCATCCAAAATGATTTCTGAGCCTATGGTACATTTGGCGCAAACCGTGCACCTATCTTGCATCAAGATTAGCACTATCTCCAAACGAAATAAAATGAGCATCCAGTTGAGCCTCGTCACATAGGAGTACCATCGGGTGCGTCCAAACTATTGTCTAAGCCTATGGTACGTTCGGCACAAAATCGTGCACCTATCTTGCATTAAGCTTAGCACAATCTTTAAACAGACTGAATCGAGCTTCCACTTGAGCCTCGTCGCCTAGGAGTACCATCGGGTGTATCCAAAATTATTTCTAAGCCTATGGTACATTTGGCGCAAACCATGCACCTATCTTGCGTCGACCCTAACACTGTCTCCACACGGACCGAAACAAGAATCGACATGACCCAAGTCACAGCAGTAACATCGGCTGCGTCTAAAATGATTTCTAAGCCTATGGTACGTTCGGTGCAATCCATGCACCTATCTTGCGTCAAGATTAGCACTATCTCCAAACGGAATGAATTGAGCTTCCACTTGAGCATCGTCACCTAGGTGTATCATTGGGTGGTCCAAAATGATTTCTAAGCCTATGGTATGTGTGGCGCAAACCATGCACCTATCTTGCACTGACACTAACACTGTCTGCACATGGACCGAAATGAGGTTCCATATGACCCAAGTCACCTACGAGTTCCATCGGGTGCATCCAAAATGATTTCTGAGCCTGTGATACGTTCGGTGCAAATCGTGCACCTGTCTTGCGTCAAGGTTAGCACTATCTCTAAACAGAATAACAGTAGCATTCACTTGAGCCTCGTCACATAGGAGTACCATCGCATGCGTCCAAAATGGTTTCTGAGCCTATAGCAGGTTTGGCACAAACCATGCACCTATCTTCCACCGACACTAACATTGTATCCAAATGGACCGAAATGAGATTCCACATGACCCACGCCACCAAGGAGTTCCATCAGGTGCATCCAAAATGATTTCTGAGCCTATGGTACGTTCAGCACAAACCGTGCACCTATCTTGCGTCAAGATTAGCACTATCTCCAAGCGGAATAAAACGAGCATCCACTTGAGCCTCGTCACATAGGAGTACCATCGGGTGCGTCC
Organism: Saccharum spontaneum; assembly: GCA_022457205.1. Taxonomy (NCBI): domain Eukaryota; kingdom Viridiplantae; phylum Streptophyta; class Magnoliopsida; order Poales; family Poaceae; genus Saccharum; species Saccharum spontaneum. Next base: position 47,490,549 of record CM039581.1, on the reverse strand, counting down.
GAAATGATTTCTGAGCCTACGGTACGTTCGGCGCAAACCGTGCACCTATCTTGCATTAAGCTTAGCACAATCTTTAAACAGACTGAATCGAGCTTCCACTTGAGCCTCGTCACATAGGAGTACCATCGGGTGCATCCAAAATGATTTCTGAGCCTATGGTACGTTCGGCGCAAACTGTGCACCTATCTTGCGTCATGATTAGCAGTATCTCCAAACGGAATAAAACGAGCATCCACTTGAGCCTCGTCACATAGGAGTACCATCGGGTGCATCCAAAATGATTTATGAGCCTATGGTACGTTCGGCGCAAACTGTGCACCTATCTTGTGTCAAGATTAGCACTATCTCCATATCTTCCAACAACACTAACATTTATCCAAATGGACCGAAATGAGATTCCACATGACCCACGCCACCAAGGAGTTCCATCAGGTGCGTCCAAAATGATTTCTGAGACTATGGTACGTTCGGCACAAACCGTGTACCTATCTTGCGTCAAGAGTATCACTGTCTCCAAACAGAATAAAATGAGCATCCACTTGAGCCTCGCCACATAGGAGTACAACCGGGTGCGTCCAAAATGATTTCTGAGCCTATGGTACGTTCGGCGCAAACCGTGCACCTATCTTGCATCAAGATTAGCACTATCTCCAAACGGAATAAAACGAGCACCCACTTGTGCCTCGGCACATAGGAGTACCATCGGGTGCGTCCAAAATGATGTTTGAGCCTATGGTACGTTCGGCGCAAATCGTGCACCTATCTTGCGTTAAGATTAGCACAATCTTTAAACAGACTGAATCGAGCTTCCACTTGAGCATCGTCGCCTAGGAGTACCATCGGGTGTATCCAAAATTATTTCTGAGCCTATGGTACATTTGGCGCAAACCGTGCACCTATCTTACGTCGAGTCACCTAGCAGTAACATCGGCGGCGTCCAAAATGATTTCTGAGCCAATGGTACGTTTGGTGCAATCCATGCACCTATCTTGCGTCAAGATTAGCACTATCTCCAAACAGACTGAATTGAGCTTCCACTTGAGCATCGTCACCTAGGAGTATCATTGGGTGCGTCCAAAACAATTTCTAAGCCTGTGGTATGTTTGGCTCAAACCGTGCACCTATCTTGCACCGACACTAACACTGTCTCCACACGGACCGAAACGAGATTCCACTGACCCAAGTCACCTAGGAGTTCCATCGGGTGCATCCAAAATGATTTCTAAGCCTGTTATACGTTCGGTGCAAATCGTGCACCTGGCTTGCGTCAAGATTAGCACTATCTCTAAATGGGATAACAGTAGCATTCACACGAGCCTCGTCACCTAGGAGTATCATCGGGTGTGTCCAAAATGATTTCTGAGCCTATAGTACGTTTGGCGCAAACCATGCACCTATCCTCCACCGACACTAACATTGCATCCAAATGGACCGAAATGAGATTCCACATGACCCACGCCACCAAGGAGTTCCATCAGGTGCGTCCAAAATGATTTCTGAGCCTATGGTACGTTCGGCGCAAATCGTGCACCTATCATGCATTAAGATTAGCACTATCTTTAAATGGACTGAAACGAGCTTCCACTTGAGCCTCGTCGCCTAGGAGTACCTTCGGGTGTATCCAAAATTATTTCTGAGCCTATGGTACATTTAGCGCAAACCGTGCACCTATCTTACATCGACACTGACACTATCTACACACAGACCCAAATGAGAATCGACATGACCAAAGTCACCTAGCAGTAACATCGGCTGCGTCAAAAATGATTTCTGAGCCTATGGTACGTTCAATGCAATCCGTGCACCTATCTTGCGTCAAGATTAGCACTATCTCCAAACGGACTGAATTGAGCTTCCACTCAAGCATCGTCACCTAGGAGTATCATTGGGTGCGTCCAAAATGATTTCTAAGCCTGTGGTACGTTTGGCGCAAACCGTGCACCTATCATGCACCGACATTAACACTGTCTCCACACGGACCGAAACGAGATTCCACATGACCCAAGTCACCTAGGAGTTCCATCGGGTGCATCCAAAATGATTTCTGAGCCTGTTATACGTTTGGTGCAAATCGTGCACCAGTCTTGCGTCAAGATTAGCACTATCTCCAAATGGAATAACAGTAGCATTCACTCGAGCCTCGTCACCTAGGAGTATCATCAGGTGTGTCCAAAATGATTTCTGAGCCTATACTACGTTTGGCACAAACCATGCACCTATCCTCCACCGACACAACATTGTATCCAAATGGACCAAAATGAGATTCCACATGACCCATGCCACCAAGGAGTTCCATCAGGTGCATCCAAAATGATTTCTGAGCCTATGGTACGTTCGGCGCAAATCGTGCACCTATCATGCATTAAGATTAGCACTATCTTTAAACGGACTGAAATGAGCTTCCACTTGAGCCTCGTCGCCTAGGAGTACCTTCGGGTGTATCCAAAATTATTTCTGAGCCTATGGTACATTTGGCGCAAACCGTGCACCTATCTTACATCGACACTAACACTATCTACACAGACCAAAACGAGAATCGACATGACCAAAGACACCTAGCAGTAACATCGGCTGCGTCAAAAACAATTTCTGAGCCTATGGTACGTTCAGTGCAATCCGTGCACCTATCTTGTGTCAAGATTAGCACTATCTCCAAACGGACTGAATTGAGCTTCCACTTGAGCATCGTCACCTAGGAGTATCATTGGGTGCGTCCAAAACAATTTCTAAGCCTGTGGTACGTTTGGCTCAAACCGTGCACCTATCTTGCACCGACACTAACACTGTCTCCACACGGATCGAAATGAGATTCCACATGACCCAAGTCACCTAGGAGTTCCATCGGGTGTGATATGAACCCGCTAGGGTGAATCCTGATCTTTCGATGAGAGAAGGTGGATAACTCGATTTGGGGATGGAGATGACGTTCACGGCCCGACTACAACCATCCAAGGATGCTGCGCCTTAGCAACCGATACACCACCTCCAACAGCCGTCGTGATCTTGTGGAACACGATCAACCAAACCACTAGGGTAATTCCTGCAAGCAATCGAGGAACAAGCAAGAATAAGTAGAACAAGCAACTCAATTGCAAATATGGAGATGAAAACCAATCTGAAATCACAAAGTTGGGGTTCTGAATCGAGTAGAACGGATGGTCTAGTCGACACACGCGTCTACAAGGAAGTAGCAATGGCTAAACTTTCAACAAAACAAAACCCCCCCATCTGTTTGTGGCGCCTCTAATCCTTATTAATACCTAGGGGAACGACCAGGGGGTGTTGGGGTCATTCTCCAACCCTAGGACACGTCCCTAATGAACCCAACTTGATACATGGGCCATCAGCCCAAAATAGGGTGACACAGCACCAAAGGCAGAAAAGGCCCCGGCGTTGAAACGACGATTGCGGAAGCATCGGATAAGATATAGCCATGAGTTCAGATCCATTGGAAAATAGACTTGATAAGCTTTCCAAAAAGTACTAGAACGTCCCAATCCGAGTCGGTATGCGACCGTGGTGAACATCACAAGTTGGAGCTGTCCTGGAGTCCGAATCCAGCCCCAAAACGTGTTGGATTTGATCTCTTTCTTTCCTTGGACCAAAAGTGACGTGGTGTCCAGGTGGAGGACGTTGGGAATACTTGGATCTGGTCCCCAATCAACTTCATTAACCTTCCATGCATTCCATATGCAATCAAACCTTTCCTTGATCCATGTAAGTAATTCTGAAAATGAAAATATACACATTTTATGGTGGAGCACCAATTCATCAAATGCATCAATGATAAGCCTCATATAGAATGGTTGCACCTTTGGTATAGAAGTGGTTGACATGGTCATATTTGAGCCAATGATGTCCTCATCATTCTCCCCTTCTTGACAGCAAACCGTCCTCGGTTTGACCTTTGTTGGAGGAGGTGTTGTAGGTAAAAGTGAACCGTGCTCCCCTTCTTGATATTTATCCTATTGCATTTGGGAAAAACTAGAAAAACTTTGCAAGACATCATTAGTGTTAGTGCAGCCCTCAATTTGATCATGGTATTGTGGCCCAAAAGGATATTTTAGATTAGAGCAAATATAAACTTTATGCACCAAATATTCTCCTTTGTTGTCATATTTGCCAATTGCATGAAGCGAACAATGATTAAAACTTGACAAAATAGAATCAAATTTAAGTTTCTCTTTTAGACAATTTAGATTACACAGAATATCAAATTCAATATAACCCAAAGTATTTAAAGAGGACAACAAATTCAGTTCATCTTGTGCACATGTAATAGGATGAAAAAGCTTATCTTCAGCACATTTGTATGGTTCCAAACCAAAAGTATCACACTTATTTGCTACTTGTGGCATAGGAGTAAAAGAATCATCAACACACAACTCCTCTTTATCACAAGGAACCGCGAGTAATTCATTTTGTGACAAAGGAAAATCTGTAGTGGGTTCCACTATTTGTTGCTCTTCATTAGCATGCAGAGTGGACAAATTTTGGACATTATGGGTCACATCATTCTGGCAAGTATTCACAGATAATAGAATCTCTTTTTCAGCATTGAGAGCCAGACAAAACAATTGACCAATATGGCAATATGATTTGCTAATTAATAAGGTTCGAATTTCAGAATTGAGCCCTCTCATGAATCTACTCATAACATCTTCCATGCATTCATCCAATCCACCAAACATGATACAAATCTTAAAATTATGGTAGTATTGTTTCACAGTCTTGCTACCTTGCTTCAAGTTGTCTAATTTTGCAAGCAAATAATCAACATAATATGCAGGAACGAATGCATCTCTAAAAAGAAATTTGAAGTCTTTCCAAGATTCTGGAACTTTGATGTGCCTACAAATGTGTTTCCATTCAAGCAAAGCATATTCAATCAAAATATTAGAGGCAATACAAATCTTTTGTTTCTCGGATAGGTCATGCTCATCAAATTCATTGTCTACTTTTAACTCCCAATCAATGTAAGCTTGAGGATCAAACTTACCATCATATAATGGCAAATGTTGAATGACATCCTGAATATGAGGGTCTAGTTTCAACAGCTCAAAAATCTCCATATCACCTGCCATGATTAGTAGGATACAAGAAACACAAAAATAATATGTATCCTCCCTATCAACTACTAGGATGTGTCAGATGTAATTCTCTCAAACTCAACTTGTTAAAACAAGCCCTTACAAGTTCTTACCAAGCCAAACAGGAGGTGACGGCAACCAACAAGTCTACAACCGTGGAGTGAAGTGTATCGGTGCCGCAACAACAACACCTATCAAGCTATAGTCGAAATATGTGGAGCTATAGGTGGGCTAAAGCAAGGAAATACTAGAATCACGTTAGTTGCAAGCAAATTGAACAAACGCTCAACGACGTTATTATGCTGGTCCTAGGCTAGTACATGCTAGAGACGCGAGCCTGGACACAAACGAAGTCACTGAGAAGCAGCAAAGAAGGATCACAAGGACAGGAATAACAACAAAAGAAAAACTCTTCTCTTCTTCTTCTTTCTCTTTCTTTTCTTTCTTTCTTTCTGTCTTTCTTTTCTTTCTTTCTTTTCTTTCTTTCTGTCTTTTTTCTTCTGTTTTTTTTTCTTTCAACTAGCACAAAACTGAAATTTTGCAACAAGAAATAACAAGCTACTTACAGCAATTAAATGTTTCCTTGGGAAGGGTGATTCAGTAGCAAAGTGAAACAAGTGGTTGTTTTGCAAAACCAGCAGACGCGCAAATCTCCAGGGCAATTGCGAAGCGCTCAGAATGAATTAGGGACCAAGCTCTGATCCGTTGGAAAGAGGACAAGTTAAGCTTTCCAGATTGTATTTAAACTCCCTATTCAGACTCCTGACAAAGGAAATATGGTACTTTTGTTTTCAAGATAAAATAGGACTCCGAATCAAATTCTATCTTGATCTTGTTGGATTTCCTTTTTGTAGATGGAAATATGGACGTGGATGAAACCTCCAAGGACGTGGCTAGGATAATGGTGGTAAACAAAACAAAGGAATTTGAAAATCCACTCGGATTCCTAGAGAGAAACAAATAAACTCAAATCTGCGATGGTGACAGAAACGTGACTAGAACTCGAAACTCTAAACGACTAGACGCTAAGACCAGCAACTTGCACGACGATGCAACCGTTAATTCAATAAGCCCTAACTAAGCAGTAATAGTATTAAGCTCAAAGGGGTTTTGGGATTATGAAGAACTAATCTACTAATTTTGTTTTGGCTTTTTCTGGACCATAGGAGATTAAAAACAGCAAAGAACTAGAAGTCTCTCACGATCAACCTTGCTCTGATACCAACTGATATGAACCCGCTAGGGTGAATCCTGATCTTTCGATGAGAGAAGGTGGATAACTCGATTTGGGGATGGAGATGACGTTCACGGCCCGACTACAACCATCCAAGGATGCTGCGCCTTAGCAACCGATACACCACCTCCAACAGCCGTCGCGATCTTGTGGAACACGATCAACCAAACCACTAGGGTAATTCCTGCAAGCAATCGAGGAACAAGCAAGAACAAGTATAACAAGCAACTCAATTGCAAATATGGAAATGAAAACCAATCTGTAATCACAAAGTTGGGGTTCTGAATCGAGTAGAACGGATGGTCTAGTCGACACACGCATCTACAAGGAAGTAGCAATGGCTAAACTTTCAACAAAACAAAACCCCCCCATCTGTTTGTGGCGCCTCTAATCCTTATTAATACCTAGGGGAACGACCAGGGGGTGTTGGGGTCATTCTCCAACCCTAGGACACGTCCCTAATGAACCCAACTTGATACATGGGCCATCAGCCCAAAATAGGGTGACACAGCACCAAAGGCAGAAAAGGCCCCGGCGTTGAAACGACGATTGCGGAAGCATCGGATAAGATATAGCCATGAGTTCAGATCCATTGGAAAATAGACTTGATAAGCTTTCCAAAAAGTACTAGAACGTCCCAATCCGAGTCCGTATGCTACCGTGGGGAACATCACAAGTTGGAGCTGTCCTGGAGTCCGAATCCAGCCCCAAAACGTGTTGGATTTGATCTCTTTCTTTCCTTGGACCAAAAGTGACGTGGTGTCCAGGTGGAGGACGTTGGGAATACTTGGATCTGGTCCCCAATCAACTTCATTAACCTTCCATGCATTCCATATGCAATCAAACCTTTCCTTGATCCATGTAAGTAATTCTGAAAATGAAAATATACACATTTTATGGTGGAGCACCAATTCATCAAATGCATCAATGATAAGCCTCATATAGAATGGTTGCACCTTTGGTATAGAAGTGGTTGACATGGTCATATTTGAGCCAATGATGTCCTCATCATTCTCCCCTTCTTGACAGCAAACCGTCCTCGGTTTGACCTTTGTTGGAGGAGGTGTTGTAGGTAAAAGTGAACCGTGCTCCCCTTCTTGATATTTATCCTATTGCATTTGGGAAAAACTAGAAAAACTTTGCAAGACATCATTAGTGTTAGTGCAGCCCTCAATTTGATCATGGTATTGTGGCCCAAAAGGATATTTTAGATTAGAGCAAATATAAACTTTATGCACCAAATATTCTCCTTTGTTGTCATATTTGCCAATTGCATGAAGCGAACAATGATTAAAACTTGACAAAATAGAATCAAATTTAAGTTTCTCTTTTAGACAATTTAGATTACACAGAATATCAAATTCAATATAACCCAAAGTATTTAAAGAGGACAACAAATTCAGTTCATCTTGTGCACATGTAATAGGATGAAAAAGCTTATCTTCAGCACATTTGTATGGTTCCAAACCAAAAGTATCACACTTATTTGCTACTTGTGGCATAGGAGTAAAAGAATCATCAACACACAACTCCTCTTTATCACAAGGAACCGCGAGTAATTCATTTTGTGACAAAGGAAAATCTGTAGTGGGTTCCACTATTTGTTGCTCTTCATTAGCATGCAGAGTGGACAAATTTTGGACATTATGGGTCACATCATTCTGGCAAGTATTCACAGATAATAGAATCTCTTTTTCAGCATTGAGAGCCAGACAAAACAATTGACCAATATGGCAATATGATTTGCTAATTAATAAGGTTCGAATTTCAGAATTGAGCCCTCTCATGAATCTACTCATAACATCTTCCATGCATTCATCCAATCCACCAAACATGATACAAATCTTAAAATTATGGTAGTATTGTTTCACAGTCTTGCTACCTTGCTTCAAGTTGTCTAATTTTGCAAGCAAATAATCAACATAATATGCAGGAACGAATGCATCTCTAAAAAGAAATTTGAAGTCTTTCCAAGATTCTGGAACTTTGATGTGCCTACAAATGTGTTTCCATTCAAGCAAAGCATATTCAATCAAAATATTAGAGGCAATACAAATCTTTTGTTTCTCGGATAGGTCATGCTCATCAAATTCATTGTCTACTTTTAACTCCCAATCAATGTAAGCTTGAGGATCAAACTTACCATCATATAATGGCAAATGTTGAATGACATCCTGAATATGAGGGTCTAGTTTCAACAGCTCAAAAATCTCCATATCACCTGCCATGATTAGTAGGATACAAGAAACACAAAAATAATATGTATCCTCCCTATCAACTACTAGGATGTGTCAGATGTAATTCTCTCAAACTCAACTTGTTAAAACAAGCCCTTACAAGTTCTTACCAAGCCAAACAGGAGGTGACGGCAACCAACAAGTCTACAACCGTGGAGTGAAGTGTATCGGTGCCGCAACAACAACACCTATCAAGCTATAGTCGAAATATGTGGAGCTATAGGTGGGCTAAAGCAAGGAAATACTAGAATCACGTTAGTTGCAAGCAAATTGAACAAACGCTCAACGACGTTATTATGCTGGTCCTAGGCTAGTACATGCTAGAGACGCGAGCCTGGACACAAACGAAGTCACTGAGAAGCAGCAAAGAAGGATCACAAGGACAGGAATAACAACAAAAGAAAAACTCTTCTCTTCTTCTTCTTTCTCTTTCTTTTCTTTCTTTCTTTCTGTCTTTCTTTTCTTTCTTTCTTTTCTTTCTTTCTGTCTTTTTTCTTCTGTTTTTTTTTCTTTCAACTAGCACAAAACTGAAATTTTGCAACAAGAAATAACAAGCTACTTACAGCAATTAAATGTTTCCTTGGGAAGGGTGATTCAGTAGCAAAGTGAAACAAGTGGTTGTTTTGCAAAACCAGCAGACGCGCAAATCTCCAGGGCAATTGCGAAGCGCTCAGAATGAATTAGGGACCAAGCTCTGATCCGTTGGAAAGAGGACAAGTTAAGCTTTCCAGATTGTATTTAAACTCCCTATTCAGACTCCTGACAAAGGAAATATGGTACTTTTGTTTTCAAGATAAAATAGGACTCCGAATCAAATTCTATCTTGATCTTGTTGGATTTCCTTTTTGTAGATGGAAATATGGACGTGGATGAAACCTCCAAGGACGTGGCTAGGATAATGGTGGTAAACAAAACAAAGGAATTTGAAAATCCACTCGGATTCCTAGAGAGAAACAAATAAACTCAAATCTGCGATGGTGACAGAAACGTGACTAGAACTCGAAACTCTAAACGACTAGACGCTAAGACCAGCAACTTGCACGACGATGCAACCGTTAATTCAATAAGCCCTAACTAAGCAGTAATAGTATTAAGCTCAAAGGGGTTTTGGGATTATGAAGAACTAATCTACTAATTTTGTTTTGGCTTTTTCTGGACCATAGGAGATTAAAAACAGCAAAGAACTAGAAGTCTCTCACGATCAACCTTGCTCTGATACCAACTGATATGAACCCGCTAGGGTGAATCCTGATCTTTCGATGAGAGAAGGTGGATAACTCGATTTGGGGATGGAGATGACGTTCACGGCCCGACTACAACCATCCAAGGATGCTGCGCCTTAGCAACCGATACACCACCTCCAACAGCCGTCGCGATCTTGTGGAACACGATCAACCAAACCACTAGGGTAATTCCTGCAAGCAATCGAGGAACAAGCAAGAACAAGTATAACAAGCAACTCAATTGCAAATATGGAAATGAAAACCAATCTGTAATCACAAAGTTGGGGTTCTGAATCGAGTAGAACGGATGGTCTAGTCGACACACGCATCTACAAGGAAGTAGCAATGGCTAAACTTTCAACAAAACAAAACCCCCCCATCTGTTTGTGGCGCCTCTAATCCTTATTAATACCTAGGGGAACGACCAGGGGGTGTTGGGGTCATTCTCCAACCCTAAGACACGTCCCTAATGAACCCAACTTGATACATGGGCCATCAGCCCAAAATAGGGTGACACAGCACCAAAGGCAGAAAAGGCCCCGGCGTTGAAACGACGATTGCGGAAGCATCGGATAAGATATAGCCATGAGTTCAGATCCATTGGAAAATAGACTTGATAAGCTTTCCAAAAAGTACTAGAACGTCCCAATCCGAGTCCGTATGCTACCGTGGTGAACATCACAAGTTGGAGCTGTCCTGGAGTCCGAATCCAGCCCCAAAACGTGTTGGATTTGATCTCTTTCTTTCCTTGGACCAAAAGTGACGTGGTGTCCAGGTGGAGGACGTTGGGAATACTTGGATCTGGTCCCCAATCAACTTCATTAACCTTCCATGCATTCCATATGCAATCAAACCTTTCCTTGATCCATGTAAGTAATTCTGAAAATGAAAATATACACATTTTATGGTGGAGCACCAATTCATCAAATGCATCAATGATAAGCCTCATATAGAATGGTTGCACCTTTGGTATAGAAGTGGTTGACATGGTCATATTTGAGCCAATGATGTCCTCATCAGGGTGCATCCAAAATGATTTCTGAGCCTATGATACATTCGGCGCAAATTGTGCACCTGTCTTGCGTCAAGATTAGCACTATCTCTAAACGGAATAAAACAAGCATTCACTTGAGCCTCGTCACCTAGGAGTACCATCGGGTGTGTCCAAAATGATTTCTGAGCCTATCATATGTTTGGCGCAAACCATGCACCTATCTTCCACCGACACTAACATTGTATCCAAATAGAGCAAAATGAGATTCCACATGACCCAAGTCACCTATGAGTTCCATTAGGTGTATCCAAAATGATTTCTAAGCCTGTGATACGGTCGGCGCAAATCGTGCACCTGTCTTGCATCAAGATTAGCACTATCTCTAAATAGAATAAAACGAGCATTCACTTGCGCCTCGTCACCTAGGAGTACCATCGGTGTGTCCAAAATAATTTCTGAGCCTATGGTACGTTTGATGCAAACCATGCTCCTATATTCCACCGACACTAACATTGTATCCAGATGGACCAAAATGAGATTTCACATTACCCACGCCACCAAGGAGTTCCATCAGGTGCGTCTAAAATGATTTCTGAGCCTATGGTACGTTCGGCGCAAACCGTGCACCTATCTTGCGTCAAGATTAGCACTATCTCCAAACGGAATTAAACGAGCATCCACTTGAGCCTCGTCACATAGGAGTACCAGGCACAAATTGTGCGCCTATCTTGCGTTAAGATTAGCACTTTAAACGGACTGAATCGAGCTTCCACTTGAGCCTTGTCGCCTAGGAGTACCATCGGGTGTATCCAAAATTATTTCTGAGCCTATGGTACATTTGGCGCAAACCGTGCAACTATCTTGCATCGACAGTAACACTATCTCCACACGGACCGAAATAAGAATCGACATGACCCAAGTCTCCTAGCAGTAACATCGGCAGCATCCAAAATGATTTCTGAGCCTATGGTACGTTCGGTGCAATTTGTGCACCTATCTTGCGTCAAGATTAGCACTATCTCCAAACGGACTGAATTGAGCTTCCACTTGATCATTGTCACCTAGGAGTATCATTGGGTGCATCCAAAATGATTTCTAAGCCTGTGGTACGTTTGGCACAAACCGTGCACCTATCTTGCACCGACACTGACACTGTCTCCACACGGACCGAAACGAGATTCCACATGACCCAAGTCACCTAGGAGTTCCATCGGGTGCATCGAAAATTATTTCTGAGCATGTGATATGTTTGGCGCAAATCATGCACCTGTCTTGTGTTAAGATTAGCACTATCTCTAAATGGAATAAAAGTAGGATTCACTCGAGCCTCGTCACCTAGGAGTACCATCGGGTGTGTTCAAAATGATCTCTGATCCTATAGACTATATTCTAGAATGTCCTCATCATGGAATGGAGAAATTGCTACTTATGCAGACCTTCTATCACGGGCTCACCAATAGTACCCGTGAGACTATGGATGCTGCCGCTGGAGGAGCATTCTTATCACTTACAATCAATCAAGCCACATCTCTTGTGGAGAAAATGGCGTCCAACCAAGGTTGGAATGAAGAAAGAACTCAAACCTGCAAAAGAGGTGGAGGTATGCACCAGCTAAAGGAAGTAGACATGTTGTCTGCCAAGATGGACCTACTTATGAAGGGGCTCGATGAGAGAGCCGGAGAGAAAAAGGAAGTCATGCACATCCATGATTCCCGCATGACTTGTGAAGAGTGTGGAGATACTGGGCATTCAGGAAGCAATTGCCCAGAACTACAAGAGGATGTGAACTACCTCAAAAATAATAGCTACTACTGTCCTCAACAGAATCAAGGCTGGAATCAATAGCAAAGGCCTAACTACTCAGGTAATTATCAAGGTAATAATTCTTTTAATCAACCTCCTCTGAGAGAGTTAGTGCTTAATCAAGGAAAGTTAATGGATAGCCTGTCTAAGAAATTAGCATCCAATGATAAAACATTAGAAACAATTAATAATAGAATGGATAACTTGATGAGGACATCATTGGATCGAATATGACCATATTAACCACTTCTAAACTAAAGGTGCAACCATTCTATATGAGGGCTTAACATTGATACATTTGATGAATTGGTGCTGCACCATAAAGTGTGTATTTTCATTTTCAGAATTACTTACATGGATGAAGAGAAGGTTCAATTGCATATGGAAAGAATGGAAGGTTAATGAAGTTGATTGGGGACCAAGTCCAAATATTCCTAATGTCATCCACCAAGCCACCACGTCACTTTTGGCTCAAAGAAAGAAAGAGTCCAAGTCCAACACGTTTTGGAAGATGAATTCGGACTGCAGAAGAGTCCCAACTTTCGATGGTTGCCACGACCTCATACGGACTCCGTTTGGGACATTCTAGGACTTTTTGGAAAGCTTATCAAGTATACTTTCCAACGGATCTGTACTTATGCCGATATCTTGTTAAATACGTCCGCAGTTCTCATTTTAATACCGAGACCTTTTCTATCCACGGTGCTGCGTCACCTGATTGTTGCCCGATGGGCCGTGTATCAAGTGGGGCCCAATAGGGGCGTGTCCTAGGGTTGTGGGATGAGCCCCACCACGTCCAGGTCATCCTCTACCCTCTCATATACCTCCATAGCCACCACAAAGAGATTGGGTTTTTGTTTTGATGTAAGTTTAGCTCCTACTACTTCTTGGTAGACACATGTGTTGGTTAGACCATCTGTTCTACTCGATCCGGAACCCCACCTTTATGTGTATTAGATCTGAAACTTCATCTCATATTTGCAATTGAGTGCTTGTTCTACTTGTTCTTGCTTGTTCTTCGATTGCTTGCAGGAATAACCCTAGTGGTTTGGTTGGTTGTGATCCGCAAGATCGTGACAACCGCTGGAATTGGTGTATCGATCGCTAAGGCGCAGCGTCCTTGGATGGTTGTAGTCGGGTCGTGAATGTCTCTCCAGTGAAATCGAAGTTATCCTTCTCCACCGAAAGATTGGGGCACATATTCTCTTATCAGTTGGTATCAGAGCATACTAAAGGTTCCACAATTGATTTCTCTATGCTAGCACGATTAGTGGACAAATATAGTTCAACTAAAGCATACTCACCTTGATTTTTGTTATTGACATTTGACTTACCTTTGCTGCTCTTCTCAAAGGTTGTACAAGCAGCAGGATTCTCTTCCTGAAATGAGTCACCTAATATCCCAAATTTCTTGCTCTCCATTTGAATATTGTTGTCTACTTGCTGCAAGTTATTAGTTATTGGAGAGGCAAGTGCTTCTTTTGTATTTGCTAGATCCATTTTGAGATTTCTTTCATAATCACAAGCAAGATCAAACAACTCATCAAAAGAGTTATAATGTTTATCAACAAGAATATTCTGAATTTCCTCATTAAGACCTTGCAAAAATCTATGTTCCAAAAGTTCACCAGTTTCTTCTAAGCCACAACGCAGCAAACATGATTTTAGTCTATCCAAGTATTCTGCTACAGTTTTGTTCTCTTGTTTTATAGATTGCAACTTTCTAAACAAAATTTCAGAATAATATTCAGGTACAAAAACATTTCTAAAATGTCTTTTCACATCTTTCCATGATTGAGAGGCTTTACCAAATCTACAAAGGTGTTTCCATTCAGTTAAAGCATATTTAGTAAAAACACTAGAAGCAACTCTAACCTTTTGATTTTCTGATAGATCAAGCTTTTTAAATTCATTGTTTACATTTAGCTCCCATTCAATATATGCATGAGGATCATACTTTCCTTCAAAACTAGGTAGTGCAGATTTTATTCTATCAAGCAAAACATCACATACCTCATGAGTCGCATGCTTATCTCTTGCCATACCTTTAGCAAACTGATGATAATATACAACCTGATCATCTTGTATTTCCATGTGGATTCCTACCATGATTAGAAGAAAACAAGAAACATCCACAATAATATTTATGCCCCTATCAACTACTAGGATGTGGTTGTTGTAATTCTCTCACTCTCAACCTGTTCAAACAAGCTCTTATAAGTTCTTACCAAGCCCAACAGGAGGTGGCGGTTACCAACAAGTTGCAAACCTGGAAAATAGTGTATCGACACCGCAGCAACAACACCTGTCAAGCTGTAGTCGAATATGTGGAGCTGTAGGAGGGCTCAAATTAATGTACAAGGAAGTACTAGCACCACGTTAGTCACAAAAAGCAAGTTGAGAAATCGTTCAACGATGGTACCGTGCTGGTCCTAAGCTAGACCTGTGCTAGAGACGCGAGCCTAGACACAAATGAAGTCACGGTACAGTAGGAAAAAAGGCACAAGAACAGAAAGCTATCACTCTCCCTCTTTTCCTCCTCTCTTCTTTTCTTTCTTTTCTCTTTCTCTTTCTTTTTTTTTCTTTTGTCTTTTTTTTGAATTCTCTTCTTCTACTTCTTTTCTTTTACTTTGCACAAGACGAATCTGAACTTAACAAAACATAGTTTAGAACATCAACTTATAATGTATTTGTCTTTTTGGGGAGTAACAAGAAAAGAACTAGCAACTCAGATTTTTCTTTGTGTGCCCAAATCAGATTTTCTCGGTGTGAAAAAAATAGCGTGGATGGATATGGTGCAACAAAGACGAATATGGTAGTAATGATTGCAATGGAGATGTATATGGTGTAGTGGAGATATGTATGGTGGTGGTGATGGCAGCGGATATGTATATAATTGATAGTGACCAAAACTTGACAAGAACTCGAAACTCTAAAAGCCTAAAACTAAGACCAGCAACTCGACGCAACCGATGCAACCGACGACTCAACAAGCCCTACTAAGCAGTGCTAGCAAAGGCTCAAAAGGTCTATAGGATTACGGAACCCTAATCTACTAATTGTTTTTTGGCTTTTCTGGACTATAGGAAATTAAAAACAGCGAAGGATTGGAAGTCTCTCACCGATCAACCTTGCTCTGATTACCAACTGATAAGAGAATATGTGCCCCAATCTTTCGGTGGAGAAGGATAACTTCGATTTCACTAGAGAGACATTCACGACCCGACTACAGCCATCCAAGGACGCTGCGCCTTAGCGATCGATACACCAATTCCAGCGGTTGTCACGATCTTGCGGATCATAACCAACCAAACCACTAGGGTTATTCCTGCAAGCAATCGAAGAACAAGTAGAACAAGCACTCAATTGCAAATATGAGATGAAGTTTCAGATCTAATACACATAAAGGTGGGGTTCCGGATCGAGTAGAACAGATGGTCTAACCAACACATGTGTCTACCAAGAAATAGCAGGAGCTAAACTTACATCAAAACAAAAACCCAATCTCTTTGTGGCGGCTATGGAGGTATATGAGAGGGTAGAGGATGACCTGGACATGGTGGGGCTCATCTCACAACCCTAGGACACGCCCCTATTGGGCCCCACTTGATACACGGCCCATCGGGCAACAATCAGGTGACGCAGCACCGTGGACAGAAAAGGTCTCGGTATTAAAATGAGAACTGCGGACGTATTTAACAAGATATCGGCATAAGTACAGATCCGTTGGAAAGTAGACTTGATAAGCTTTCCAAAAAGTCCTAGAATGTCCCAAACGGAGTCCGTATGAAGTCGTGACAACCATCGGAAGTTGGGACTCTTCTGCAGTCCGAATTCATCTTCCAAAACGTGTTGGACTTGGACTCTTTCTTTCTTTGAGCCAAAAGTGACGTGGTGGCTTGGTGGATGACATTAGGAATATTTGGACTTGGTCCCCAATCAACTTCATTAACCTTCCATTCTTTCCATATGCAATTGAACCTTCTCTTCATCCATGTAAGTAATTCTAAAAATGAAAATACACACACTTTATGGTGCAGCACCAATTCATCAAATGTATCAATGATAAGCCTCATATAGAATGGTTGCACCTTTAGTTTAGAAGTGGTTAATATGGTCATATTCGAGCCAATGATGTCCTCATCATAACTTTTCTAGTGCTATTAAGAATCAGCTCAGCTTTAATAAGATGCTAGAGTCTCAGTTGCAACAGCTTGCCAATATTGTTCTTGCTAACCAAGGTAAAATTCCGGGACAACCCAAAGATCTAGAAACCGCAAATCTTGTAGACATATTTAATGCAAGAAGTTATTGGAGTGACCCTATCTCTAAAGGATGGAACGACGAGACTCTGCCAATCAAGAAAGGTGATCCAGAAAGACCTGTCATCCCAATCTCCATTGGAAGCGTGAACTTCAACGAAGCTATCTATGACTTTGGTGCAAGCGTCAACATCATGCCTAAGGTGATCTATGATAAAATGTTTAATTATCCTTTATTGTATACAACCATGTGCTTACAGCTTGCAAATCAGTCACTTTGCTACACCAAGGGAATCCTAGAAGACATATGTGTACGAGTAGGCAGTTCGTATGTTCCTGTAGACTTCATGGTAATAGAGATAGGTGGTGATGAGAAGTCGTCCATCAATTTGGGATGAACGTTCTTGAACACCACTGAAGCTATCATGTACGCCAACACTGCCAAGATATGTTTCAACATCAAAGGAAAAAGAGAGACCTTCTTCGTCAAGGACAGAGTGTTGCAGTTCCCTGCACACCCTCAACATCGCTATGAGCCAAAGAAGAACAATCAGAGGAACAAGAACGGGAACAAGAACAAGAAGCCATAACAGATGGAATCAGCAAGAGTGATCACTGTAGTCCACAGAGAGCATGATCATCAGCTCAAGTCCCCATATTTGCTCAAGAGAGATGACCCAGGTGTCCCAACCATTGAATGCACAATCAATAGGAGTTCCTTTCAGAAAGCTGTTTGTGACACTAGATCGGCGTCAACATAATGGCTAAGGTAACTTATGAATATCTATATGGTACTATGACTTTAGACCCAACCTATGCGTAGCTGCAGATGGCGGACCAATCATTTCACTTCGTGGATGGAATAGCTAAGAACGTCCCCGTACAAATTGATGACCACTTTATCCCGACTGACTTCTTAGTCATCGACATAGGAGAAGATGAGTACGATCCACCGATCATTCTAGGGAGACCATTCCTAAGCACCACCAAGGCCATCATCAACATTGCAACAGAAGTGCATTTCCAATTCCCCTCAGAGAAGGTACGCTGCTATTTCAACAGTAACTATATAGTTGACAAAGAACCCAAGAAGAATAGAACCAGAAGAAGGCGTCGTAACCACACCCAGAAGAATCAGATCCCCAAGGATGAATGGGTTGACTATGAAGGAGAGGTATCAAGATATGAAGATTGATTTCCTGAAGAAAATACATCTCCTGAGAGAGAAGCTGTACCACCAACAGAGAGTGACTTAGTCACTAAGGAGAACAAAGAAGATAAGACAGAAAAGCAAGCTCCCTCCTCAAAGTCAACCTCACCAACAAAATAGGTATGGAAAAGTAAAAATAAATTCAATGTCAGACTCAGCACAAGCAGAGGCACCACTCGATCCATTCGAGGTGCCCGAGAATGATTACAGCGAACAAGAGGTCCTGTTCGGAGGATCCAACTCACCGAACATCACACCAAGAGGTAACTTGGTAGTTATCAATATTTCCCTCTTTAGTTCTGCATTTAATTTTTTTCGCACCATATTTACTTTTCTTTATCACATGTGAAAGGATCAAGATGCCCAAGAGGGGGGTGAATTGGGCTTTTCTAAAATTTATTACGAGAATTAAATCCTACTAAGCCATAATTCACCCCTAGTGCCTACAAGTGTTCCTAGTGATTCTACCAATAACAGTTTTGCACCCTAAGTTCCAATCCTAGTCTAGCATGGCAATTCTAGGAAATTAAACCACGCAACAAAAGCAATGCGAGAAAGTAAATTGCTTGAATGTAAAGGGTTAGGAACACGGCGATGTTTTCCCGAGGTATTGTAGAGTCGCCACTCTCCACTAGTCCTCATTGGAGCACCCGCGCAAGGGTGTAGCTCCCCCTTGATCCACGTGAGGATCAAGTGCTCTCTATGGGATGATTCTTTGACACTCCATCACGGTGAATCGCCCACAACCGCTCACAAGATGAGTTGGGGTCATCCACAAGCTCGCCGGATGATCACCAAGCTCCCAATCACCACCAAGCCGTCTAGGTGATGGCCATCACCAAGAGTAACAAGCAAGAACTCTCACTTGACCACAACAAGCCTAATGAGAAGGTAGATGCACACTTGCTACTCCCTAGTCACTAATGAGGGACCTTAATCTTGGATTCTCAAATCTCAATCCTCACTAGAGCTCTTGCACTCCCTTGCATATGAAAGGTGTTTCTCAGCTGAACAAATGAGCAAGAGGCCTCAAATAGAGGGGTAGGGAATGTATGTATACTCCCCACAGTCAATCCCAACCGTTAAGTGCCAACTCAGCATTTTTCGTACGGACCGGACGCGCCGGTCGATGTGACCGGACTCGTCCGGTCGGTGGCAACGGTCGATTTGAAAATCAAGGGCACTAAGTGACCGGACGCGCAGACAAATCCGATCAGGGGTGACTGGATGCGTCCGGTCGCTCAAAACCCTTTCTGGAACCTTTCTGTACTTTGACCGAACTTGGCCACAGTGGCGTCCGGTCCGACAGGCTTAGCATCCGGTCACAAACCCTAGCTCTCCTAACTGTAGAGCACGCCACCTGCGCGTCCGGTCAGGCGAGCCACAGCGTCCGGTCGTGAGGTTGCATTCGCTATAGTTCACTACACTGACCGAATGCGTCTGGTCAAGAAGAAAAGGCTCAAATTACTCCGGATCGTGACGTAGCCTGAACAAAGCTTCTTCCAAATGATCTTTGGGCTTCACCTGAGCTACCTAGTGCTAAGTTTGACAAGTGTGGACCACACCTAAACAAATAGACTCACCTAGGTCAAGCTACTCACTCATGCCCCCCTTTATAGTACGGCTAAAGGAGAAAAGCGAAGATCCTAACAACTATTCCGAACGTAACTCAACTCCTCAATGTCTGGAACTAACCATCCTTAACCTTGTCGTTAATCCTTTGAAAATTGAAACAATTTCCATCAAGGGGCATGAAAACCATAGTGCCCAAAACAGTCACCATTCTGCAAAACACACGTTACTCATGGTAATGTTGTGTTATCATCAATTATCAAAACCCACTCTAGGGGCCTCGATGCTTTCAATCTCCCCCTTTTTGGTGATTGATGACAACACCATGAGTAAGTAGGATTTAAGAGATGAGGTTTTCGATCATGCTTGGTTCACATAAGCAAAAGGCAATAAGAGCAAAGAGATTTAAGGTTGCTTATGTGCTCCAAGCCAACAAGGTGTACTCATAAGATGAAACAAGAAGAGTTAGTACACAATAGTATAGCTCATATGAAATTGGAGCAAGACACGGAAGCAAAACCTTATGAGCTAGAAACAATCAAGTGACATGATATAATAGAGGCAAGATAACCAATATATTACTCAAGTATCTCACAAGCACACACGTCACACAATGCAGGTGCGGGAATTTAAACATGATGCATGAAAGTAGCACACAAAGAGCCAAGAAACCCTCTCTCGTAGCTCCCCCTAAATCTACAAACTCTCTCTCCCCCCTTTGGCATCAAGAGCCAAAAACTAAGGGCCCAAAGGAGGAATGAAAGCAGTTGAGTCAGGTGCAGAGGAACGCAGAGTGAGCAAAAACTAAGAAGTGTCCTCTGACTCTGAGCTGTCATGCTGACCTTCTGTAGGTGCTCGTGGAAGTGAAGCGGTCTGGATCTGCTCAGTATGTGGGTCGGCAAGCTATAACTCAGGAGCAAGAGCTGATGAAGTAGTAGCTACGAGAGCCGCAGTCTCTATCACCTGAGCCTGAAGAGTACCAATCATAGGGGGATTAGTCGAAGCAACCGACGAAGGAACTGTCTCTGTAGTCCCGGTCCCCGTCACTAAAGGAGCCACTATCTCTGAACTGACATCTCTGTAGTGGTCAGAACTGTAGTCTGCGAGGGTGTCGGCTGACCGGTCAACTCACTGTAGGACGCACTCATGTCCATAGAAAATGGAGTGCCAGTCAGAAGGTGAGGCCTGAACTAAACCGGTGGAGTGAATTCTGTCTAAATAGGAGTGTAGCCTGGGGACTGAAACGACTGAGGCACCTAGTGCTGAGGTGAGGCAAACGGAAAGCTCGGCTATGGTCCCTGACTCTGAAGCCCACTGGGCTATAAAGCTGGAGTAAGGACTGACAGAGGTGGAGGGACCCCAACAGTAACAAGGTGTCTCAAGAGCTCAAGATACTACTGCTGGGTAGCTGCCTGCTACTTCTGTATCTCTAGCTACTACCATTGAAACTCGTCCTGGCAAGCCTGAATCTATGCAAATGCAGTTGCGTTGTCTTGAGCCTGTCTTTGTAACTGAATCTCCTACCTCTCCTGAGCCTGGGTTAGCCTCTCAAGTATAGCCACCATGGCTGGGTCTGAGCGGGAGGCTGAACCAGAACCACCGGCCTCATGGTCATGAGGACGAGGAGAACGGTACCGAGGAAGTGGCTGGTAGTCGTCATCAGTGCTGTCGGTGGCGTCATCCTCGTTTGGATCAGCTAGCTGAGCATCCAAGTCGGCAAGCTCTGCCTCTGCAAGTCCCTCAATAGTCTGGTCCTACTCAGCTATAGTCTTAGGTACCTCTGCTCTCTGACACTGACTCGGACTAGGTGCCTGCTCATGAGTAAGAGTGGCCCACAGCTGACGTATGTCATACTCAGGAAAGGTTGTCGTGGTGTCGAAGATCTCTGCTCATATCTCAGCTGGAAGGTCGCAGGCACACCGAATCAGAAAACAGATTCAATGGGCATAGGGTAGCTGACGATGACCCTTGAAGCCCTCTGCTAAAGTATCCTCCATCTCACAGAGCATCAAATCCCAAATATCAAACAGAGTCTGAGAGACAAGGTGGTGAACTACCCAAAGCTGCATACGAGTCAAACCCTCTCGGTAGCCCAACCTCGGAAGTAGTGTCCTTCTCACAACAGCATCAAGAACTCTGGCAATAGGAGTCAAACTAGCTGGTGTGCGTCTGGACCCCTCACCAAATGGCTCACGAAAGCACGGTCTAACTAAGTTTGTAGGTGGTACAGTGCTGCCATGAGGACGCCTCGGTGGTGGTGTCTGACCAAAACATAGTTGGTGGATCTTCGTCTCTGAAGCTGGGAGCCTCAGAATCTCCCGTACCCTGGTACTATAGAGTCTGCGGTCACGACCTCTGAATGCAAAGTGGATAAACTCATGAGCGGGGTCTATCCAAAGTGAAGAGTAGAACTCCCTGACCCACGTGCCGCAGTATGCCCCTGTCCGACCCTGAAGATCTGACAATCCTGGTAGAAAGGAGATATGAGGGCAGAGCTACTCGCCAACAACTGCAACAAGTGACTCTAGTTGACAAACCCACTCTGGTCTGAAAACAATCCCACTATCAACATAAGCTCTGTAGAAGTCCTCGTGTAGAGGTGGTAGAATCCCTCTGAAGCTCTTGTGTCCCGCTGAGGTGGGAACCACCGAGCAATCTCGACGAAGCGGAGACTTTGAACCTATCGTGTTGTGGCTCCCCTCAGGTCATAGTGCTCAATAGGAGGCTGACCACGAGCTCTAGGAGGTGGGTGACGGCCACGTCTCTAACTCTCTAGCCTAGGAGTCACCTGAGCACGTGTCCGTCCTGAGCGACGACGCTGTGGAGTCTATGGTGTCTGATCCTGTGACTCCTCTTCCTGCTTTGCTAGCTGCTCTTCTGTCTGCTTGGTGGCTTCTATACCAAGCTGTCGTCCCTCAAGGTGGAAACGACGCTCACCAATCAGAATACCACTGCCTCTGCCTCCTCTCTCAGCGCGATCAGCAGCTTCAGCCACTGCCTGTGCTACCTCTTCCTCTGTTCTCTTCCTTTTCTTGGTGATGACCTTCTTGCGCTTGCCTCAGGCAACCTCTGTCAAACATGGAGGACTTCTGTCCCCATCACTCAGAGCTCCACAAACATTCTTACAGCGGGCCATGCTGACAAAACTCTATGACTGAGAAAAACTGACACTGAAAGATCAATTCCCAAACAACAGCTCCCTCTAAATCAATCCACGACTGACATGAACAGATATGAGTCACTATCGAGTATGAAGATGATGTACTATCACTGAAGAGATGATGAGCTGATTCTCAAGAGGCTTGGCCTCAATTCATACCTACGGGCTTGACCTCGGGTTCAACTGCCACTGAACAAGTTTTTGACAGACTCGCAACCCGAAAGACACGACTCACTGCAGAGATGGAATAGATAGGGATATTTGTAAACAACATATTTTAACTAATAGATGAGTAATATCCTTATGAAAGCAAGCAGAATAGGTAAGAAAGGAACAGAGCATGGCTTGCTACCTTAGATGAGCGAGATTCCAGAGAAGAGATAAGAGAGCTTGACGTGCGGGGGCACCACAGGAACAAAAGGAGATCACTGCATCGCCGAGCCAGGAGACAAACTAGAAGTGAGCCACAGATCTCTGAGGCAAAACCACGAATAGGTGGATAGCAAGGGAAAGTTCATCTAGTGGAAGAAGGCCATGGAGAGAGGCTCACCGGGAACGAATGTCACTGGAATGGACGCCAGGCGCAGAAGGATACTAAGCTCATGGAGAGGTGTCGGCGGCGAACGCTGTAAAGCTCGGTGCAGTAGGTTAGGGCAACGGAGACGGCTGGAGATGGCGGCGGCAAGGACGGGTACGGTGGCACGGCGGGTCAAGAGGCCACGGTTGGCTGGGCGTCACGCGCCGCGGTGTGGATGGGCTTCTCCGCTCGATGCGATGGCGGTCGGAGCAGGCAGAGGTGATGAGGACATCATTGGCTCGAATATGACCATATTAACCACTTCTAAACTAAAGGTGCAACCATTCTATATGAGACTTATCATTGATACATTTGATGAATTGGTGCTGCACCATAAAGTGTGTGTATTTTCATTTTCAGAATTACTTACATGGATGAAGAGAAGGTTCAATTGCATATGGAAAGAATGGAAGGTTAATGAAGTTGATTGGGGACCAAGTCCAAATATTCCTAATGTCATCCACCAAGCCACCACATCACTTTTGGCTCAAAGAAAGAAAGAGTCCAAGTCTAACATGTTTTGGAAGATGAATTTGGACTGTAGAAGAGTCCCAACTTCCGAGTCCAAGTCTAACAAGTTCTCATTTTAATACCGAGACCTTTTCTGTCCACGGTGCTGCGTCACCTGATTGTTGCCCGATGGGCCGTGTATCAAGTGGGGCCCAATAGGGGGCGTGTCCTAGGGTTGTGGGATGACCCCCACCACGTCCAGGTCGTCCTCTACCCTCTCATATACCTCCATAGCCGCCACAAAGAGATGGGGTTTTTTTGTTTTGATGTAAGTTTAGCTCCTGCTACTTCCTGGTAGACACATGTGTCGGTTAGACCATCTGTTCTACTCAATCTGGAACCCCACCTTTATGTGTATTAGATCTGAAACTTCATCTCATATTTGCAATTGAGTGCTTGTTCTATTTGTTCTTGCTTGTTCTTCAATTGCTTGCAGGAATAACCCTAGTGGTTTGGTTGGTTGTGATCCGCAAGAGCGTGACAACTGCTGGAATTGGTGTATCGATCGCTAAGGCGCAGCGTCCTTGGATGGTTGTAGTCGGGTCGTGAATGTCTCTCTAGTGAAATCGAAGTTATCCTTCTCCATCGAAAGATTGGGACACACAAACTCTTATCAAGTGGTATTCAGAGCAAGGTTTGATCAGTGAGAGATTTCAGTTGCTTTTATTTTCCTATAGTCCAGAAAAAGCCAACAAAAACAGTAGATTTTTTCTATAATCCCATAGACCCTTTGAGCCTTTGACTAGTATTGCTTAGTTCAGGCTTGTTGAGTTTGGTTTACATCGGCTGAGTCGAGTTGCTGGTCTTAGGGTTAGGCTTTTAGAGTTTCGAGTTCTTGTCAAGTTTTGGTCACTATCAATTATATACATATCCGCTGCCATCACCACCACCATACATATCTCCACTACACCATATACATCTCCATTGCAATCATTACTACCATATTCGTCTTTGTTGCACTTTGTTTTGTTGAACCATGTCAGGATCAGAGGACAGTAACAAGATTACACAATCTCCTCGCACCAAGGGCATCATTCAACATTTTACAAGGCAAGTGCAGCTGCATACAGAAGGACTTGATCAAGATTTACAGGTGACCAATGACAAGATTGGGCAATTGGAGGCCACCCAACTTGCCACCAACACCAAGCTTGCAGGATTGGAGGCATTTGTTGCTCGTGTGGATAGAAGCCTTGTTGCTCTTCTGCAGCGTTTTGATGACTTCCACATGAAAGACAAAGAGCAACATAATGAAGACAACAAGGCCGAAGAGCAACTCAAAGATAATTTTAATGACGACTATACTGCTGATACTGAACAGGATGATCATGACACTCGTGATCGGCGTTGTCTACGCCATAATCGTAGAGGTATGGGTGGTCACCGCCAACGCGAGGTACCCAATAATAATGATGCTTTCAGTAAGATTAAATTTAAGATACCCCCTTTTGATAGTAAGTATGATCCTGATGCATACCTTTCTTGGGAAATTGCTGTTGACCAGAAGTTTGCATGTCATGAATTTCCTGAGAATACACGTGTTAGGGCTGCTACTAGTGAGTTTACTGACTTTGCTACTATTTGGTGGATAGAACATGGCAAGAAAAATCCTAATAACATACCACGAACTTGGAATGCTTTGAAACGAATCATGAGGGCTAGATTTGTTCCTTCTTACTATGCACGTGATTTGTTACATAAATTGCAACAACTGAGACAAGGTACTAAAAGTGTAGAAGAATATTATCAAGAATTGCAAATGGGTATGTTGCGTTGTAATTTAGATGAGGATGACGAACCTGCTATGGCAAGATTTTTGGGTGGGTTAAATCGAGAAATTCAGGACATCCTTGCTTATAAAGAATACACTAACGTAACCCATTTGTTTCATCTTGCTTGTAAAGCAGAAAGGGAAGTGCAGGGGCGACGTGCCAGTACCAAGAATAATTTTTCTGCAGGAAAGACTAATTCATGGCAGCCCCGCACGAGTACTACTCGGACTACATGTACTCCTATGCCATCATCCAGCGACAAGCCACGTGCTACTCCCGCAAATTCAGTGGCCAAGACGATCTAGAAGCCTGCTGCAAGCGCTTCATCCATGGCATCTACTGGTAGAACAAGAGACATTCAGTGTCACCGGTGCAAGGGGTATGGACATGTGATGCGTGACTGTCCAAGCAAGCGTTGATATGAACCCGCTAGGGTTTATGGACGATCTTTCGATGAGAGGCGTGAGATCACTCGATTTGGTGGATGGAGATGACGTTCATGGCCCGACTACAGCCTTCCAAGACCACGCCTTAGCAACCGATACACCACCTCCAAAGGCTGTCATGATCTTGTGGAGCGCGACAACCAGCCACTAGGGCTCCCGTCCTGCAAGCAATCGAAGAACTAGCAAGAACAAGGAAACAAGCACTGAATTTGCAAGATGAAATTGAAATCCTCAAACTGAATCTTATTATGAGTGAAGTTCTGAAGACAAGGAGACGGGTGGCTGGATCAGCACACGCGCCTACAAGCAAGTAGCAAAGGCTAAACTTGATCTAAACAAAACCCAAGTGTTCCTGGTGGCGGCTAAGGGGTATATGATGTGTGGAGGACGACCACAAGAGAGTTTGGGTCGTGCTCCAACCCTAGGACGCGTCCCTACTGGACTCTAAAAGATACAAGCCCATTGGGCTAACTTAAGGTGGCGCAGCACCCTAGACAGAATAGACCTCTCGGTGATTTTTGGACTGTTGACGCCGTTTCTGAGCAGGTATGAGTATGAGGTCAGATCCGTATGAAAGTAGACTTTATTAGCTTTCCAACAAGTTCAGAATCACCCCAATCCGACTCCGTATGTAACCGTGGCGACCGTCACAAGTTGGAGGTGTGCTGCAGTCCGAATCCAGCCTACGCGAGTCCTTTTCCCTTTCGGTCTTCTCCTTGATTCCTAATCAAAACAAGAGTGCACGTGTCTCCAAGATCTAAACAGGATGGACAAGAGCTCAAGAAGGAACTCACTTGATGATTAAGTGTTCGAGCACGAGCACGGGTAATAGGACCAGCATGTGTCGGCATGGACGGCGTGGATGTATGATCGGTGTTGATGTCCTCATCATCCTCCCTTTCTTGAATTTGAGTCATCCTCGACTCAAGCTCATCTTCCTCACCCAAATAAGGCTTCAAATCTACAATGTTAAATGTGGGACTAACCCCAAAATCTGCAGGAAGATCAAGCTTATATGCATTCTCATTTATTCGTTGCATCACTTTAAAAGGACCATCCGCTCTAGGCATCAATTTAGATTTTCTTAATTCAGGAAACCTATCCTTTCGCAAATGCAACCAAACCCAATCTCTAGGTTCAAGAATCAATTCCCTTCTACCTTTATCTACAGCAAATTTGTACTTAGCATTCATGCGCTCTATGTTTTCTTTAGTGGTTTCATGTAGTTTTAGCATCAATTCAGCACGTTGCTTAGCATCAAAATTCATCTTTTCAGAATTTGGCAATGGCATTAAATCAATAGGAGCACGTGGTAACAAGCCATAAACAATCTCAAAGGGACACATCTTCGTAGTAGAATGCAGCGAACGATTATAAGCAAACTCAATATGAGGCAAACAATCTTCCCACATCTTAATATTCTTCTTTAAAACAGTCCTTAACATAGTAGACAAAGTTCTATTCACAACTTCAGTTTGACCATCAGTTTGGGGGTGACAAGTGGTGGAAAATAAAAGCTTAGTCCCCAATTTGGCCCATAAAGTTCTCCAAAAATGGCTAAGAAATTTAGCATCACGATCAGAAACAATTGTATTTGGCACACCATGCAAGCGAACAACTTCTCGAAAGAACAAATCAGCAATATTTGTAGCATCATCAGTTTTATGACATGGTATGAAATGTGCCATTTTAGAGAATCGATCCACAACCACAAAAACACTATCTCGCCCTTTCCTAGTCCGTGGCAATCCCAACACAAAATCCATAGAAATATCCTCCCAAGGAGCACTAGGAACAGGAAGAGGCATATACAAACCGTGTGGATTCAACCGGGACTTAGCCTTTTGACATGTTGTGCAGCGAGCAACAAATCTCTCCACGTCTCGTCGCATCTTTGGCCAAAAGAAATGACCAGCAAGAATGACCATGCGCTTCCTGCAGCAACAACAAGCGAACGGAGCTAGCTGGAATGCATAGCTTGTTAGCTCTAAACACAAACCCATCATTGAGGATGAATTTGTTCCATGTTTTCCTATCTTTACAATGCAGCAGCACTTCTTTAAAATCAGCATCATGAGCATATCGGTCTTTAATTGTTTCTAACCCAAAGATCTTGTAATCAAGTTGATTCAGCAAAGTATATCTCCTAGACAATGCATCTGCAATGATATTATCCTTCCCTTTCTTGTGTTTGATAACATAAGGAAAAGATTCAATAAATTCAACCCATTTTGCATGTCTACGATTCAGTTTTCCTTGACTACGAATATGCTTCAAAGATTCATGATCAGAATGTATAACAAATTCTTTGGGCCACAAATAATGCTGCCATGTTTCTAATGTCCGCACTAGAGCATATAATTCCTTATCATATGTAGAATAATTAAGAATAGGCCCGCTCAATTTCTCACTAAAGTATGCAACAGGTTTTCCTTCTTGTAACAAAACACCACCCAATCCAATTCCACTCGCATCACATTCAAGCTCGAAAGTCTTATTAAAATCAGGGAGTTGGAGTAGAGGTGCATGTGTTAACTTAACTTTCAGCACATGGAAGGCGTGCTCTTGTGCTTTGCCCCAAGAAAAGGGCACTCCCTTCTTTGTAAGCTCATTCAATGGTGCAGCAATGGTGCTGAAGTCCTTCACAAAACGGCGATAGAAACCAGCAAGTCCTAGGAAACTCCGCACTTGTGTGACCGTCGTGGGTACAAGCCATCCTTGTATAGCTTCCACCTTGGCTTTATCAACCTTAATTCCCTATGGAGTGACAACATAGCCAAGAAACGATACTCGATCGGTGCAGAAAGTGCACTTCTCAAGGTTACCAAACAAACGTGCATCACGTAGAGCATTGAAAACAGCACGTAAGTGATCAAGGTGTTCATCAATGGATTTGCTATAAATCAGTATATCATCAAAGTAGACGACAACAAATTTCCCAATGAAAGCACGCAAAACCTCGTTCATTAATCTCATGAAAGTACTAGGTGCATTAGTTAACCCAAAAGGCATGACTAACCACTCATAGAGACCGAACTTGGTTTTGAAAGCAGTTTTCCATTCATCTCCCAATTTCATACGAATCTGATGGTACCCACTACGCAAATCAACCTTTGAAAACACAACAGCACCACTCAATTCATCAAGCATATCATCTAATCGTGGAATAGGGTGTCGATATCGAATGGTGATATTATTAATAGCCCTACAATCAACACACATGCGCCATGTTCCATCTTTCTTAGGCACTAAAATCACTGGAACAGCACAAGGACTAAGAGACTCACGCACATAACCTTTGTCTAGTAGTTCTTGCACTTGTTGCTGAATTTCCTTCGTTTCCTCCGGATTGGTCCTGTATGGCGCACGGTTTGGCAAAGATGCTCCAGGGATAAGATCAATTTGGTGCTCAATCCCTCGTATTGGTGGCAGCCCCGCTGGTATCTCAATGGGGAACACATCAGAATACTCCTGCAAAATGTTAGCAACAGCAGGGGGCAAAGAACGTTGCATATCCTCAAATGAAATCAAAGCATCCTTGCATACCAAAGCATAAGCAACAGAGGTGGATGCATTGAACTCATTAATATCAGATTTTGTAGCAAGCATACAACGTCCTTTCAATGTTATCTCATCTTTGTCATCAACAACAGATTTGTCACTCTCGCTCTTTGCTTTTGCAGCCTTAGTAACATCAGATTGCATAATAGCTTCAGGAGACATAGGATGCAACACAATTTTTCGATCATGGTATAGAAACGAATATTGATTTGATCTACCATGATGCATCGAATCTCTATCAAATTGCCATGGTCTACCTAGCAGAATATTGCAAGCTTGCATAGGCACAACATCACATTCAACAATATCTTTGTATGATCCGATGGCAAAATTGATTCGCACCAGTCTCGTTACCTTTGCCTTACCACTGTTGTTCAGCCATTGGATGTAGTAGGGATGGGGATGTGGTTTGGTGGTGAGGGCGAGCTTCTGTACCATGTCGCTACTTGCCAAGTTGTTGCAGCTACCTCCGTCAATGATCATGCGGCACGAACGCTCCTTGATGACACACTTTGTTTGGAATAAAGTGTGTCGCTGATTTTGCTCCGCCTTCTCCATTTGTGCACTAAGCACTCGCTGTACAATCAAGCTCTCATAGTGCTCCGCGTCACCTGCATTGATGTGTTCTTCTATGTGTTCCTCACTACCTGCATAGTCAGCCGCAAGCAATGCAAGTGTATCTTCATCAAATTCACTAGCAGATGAACACTCACCATCATCTTTGATAATCATAACACGCTTGTTTGGGCAGTCACGCATCATATGGCCATATCCCTTACACCGATGACATTGTATGTTGCTTGTTCTATCTGTCGATGCCACGGATGAAGTACTTGCAGCCGGCTTTTGCGCTGTCTTCACTACTGAATTGGTGGGGGCAGCTCGAGTCTTGTCACTAGATGATGGCGTAGGAGTACGTGTAGACGGAGTTGTAGATGGGCGCGGCTGCCATGAACTAGCTTTCCCTGCAGAAACATTAGTCCTTGCGCTAGCACGTCGTCCCTGCACTTCCCGTTCAGCTTTACAAGCAAGATGAAACAGTTTGGTTACGTTATTGTATTCTTTGTAAGCGAGGATATCCTGAATTTCCCGATTTAATCCACCTAAAAATCTAGCCATAGCAGGTTCTTCATCCTCCTCTAATTTACAACGCAACATACCCGTTTGTAATTCCTGATAGTATTCTTCTACACATTTAGATCCTTGTCTCAATTGCTGCAACTTATTTATCATATCACGGGCATAGTAAGATGGAACAAATCTAGCTCTCATGGCTCGTCAGCGCATCCCAAGTTCTAGGTATGTTATGAGGATTTTTCTTGCCATATTCGATCCACCAAACAGAAGCAAAATCTGTGAACTCACTAGTAGCAGCCCTAACACGTGTGTTCTCAGGAAATTCATGGCATGCAAACTTTTGATCAACAGCAATCTCCCAAGAAATATATGCATCAGGGTCATATTTACCATCAAAAGGAGGTATTTTAAATTTAATCTTACTGAAAGCATCATCATTATTGTGTACCTCACGTCGGCGGCGGCCACCCATACCTCTACGGTTGTGACGTAGGCGACGTCAATCATGAGTGTCTCGATCATCATGTTCAGTATCACCTGTGTATTCTTCATCATAACTACCATCCTCTTGATCTTCCTCCTTCTTTTCTTCTTTATGCTGGTCTTTATCATTGTTGTGGAGGTCATCAAAACGCCTCAGCAGAGCAGCAAGGCTTTTGTCCACACTAGCAATGGACTGCTCCAAACCTGCAAGCTTGTTGTTTGTGGCAATCTGAGTAGCCTCCAACTGCCCAAGTTTGTCATTTGTCACCTGCAAGTCATTATCAAGTCCCTCCGTGTGCAACTTCACTTTCCTTTCAAAATGTTGTATGATGCCCTTTGTGCGAGGCGAATGTGGAATTTGGTTATCTTCGTCGGTCCCTGACATGGTTCAAAGACAAAGACAACAAGAAGACAAGTGAAGAAATAAAAGCCCTACAACTACTAGGATGTAGCTACAGCAAGTCACAAACTCTCCACCTATTACACAAGTTCTTACCAGTTCTTACCTTGCTCGACAGAAGGGGTCATCTACCAACAAGTCTGCAGCAATGGATGAAGTGTATCGGTGCCGCAGCACGAGACCTGTCAAGCTATAGAATATGTGGAGCTATAGGTGGGCTGAAAGAAGGAACGAACTAGCACCACGTTAGTTACAAAAAGCAAGCTGAATAATCGTTCAACCGGCAGTACTGTGTTGGTCCTAGTCTAGACCGTGCTAGAGACGCGAGCCTAGACACAAAGGAGAGCACAACACACCACCCAAAGTGAACGAAGAATCTCTAAGATCAGCCCCTTTCTCTTCTTTTCTTTTGCTTCTTTCTTTTTCTTTTTTTTTTCTTTTTCTTTTTTTTCTTTTTCTTTTTCTTTTTTTTCTTTTTTTTTGAATATTTTTTCAGGGGCACTCAAAACTGATTATATGAACAAGAACACTCCCAAAGAGCAACTCAGCACACACACTTTTTCCGAAAGGGCAGGGGTATGTTGCGTTGTAATTTAGATGAGGATGACGAACCTGCTATGGCAAGATTTTTGGGTGGGTTAAATCGAGAAATTCAGGACATCTTTGCTTATAAAGAATACACTAACGTAACCCGTTTGTTTCATCTTGCTTGTAAAGCAGAAAGGGAAGTGCAGGGGCGACGTGCCAGTACCAAGAATAATTTTTCTGCAGGAAAGACTAATTCATGGCAGCCCCGCACGAGTACTACTCCGACTACACGTACTCCTATGCCATCATCCAGCGACAAGCCACGTGCTACTCCCGCAAATTCAGTGGCCAAGACGATCCAGAAGCCTGCTGCAAGCGCTTCATCCATGGCATCTACTGGTAGAACAAGAGACATTCAGTGTCACCGGTGCAAGGGGTATGGACATGTGATGCGTGACTGTCCAAGCAAGCGTTGATATGAACCCGCTAGGGTTTATGGACGATCTTTCGATGAGAGGCGTGAGATCACTCGATTTGGTGGATGGAGATGACGTTCACGGCCCGACTACAGCCTTCCAAGACCACGCCTTAGCAACCGATACACCACCTCCAAAGGCTGTCACGATCTTGTGGAGCGCGACAACCAGCCACTAGGGCTCCCGTCCTGCAAGCAATCGAAGAACTAGCAAGAACAAGGAAACAAGCATTGAATTTGCAAGATGAAATTGAAATCCTCAAACTGAATCTTATTATGAGTGGAGTTCTGAAGACAAGGAGACGGGTGGCTGGATCAGCACACGCGCCTACAAGCAAGTAGCAAAGGCTAAACTTGATCTAAACAAAACCCAAGTGTTCCTAGTGGTGGCTAAGGGGTATATGATGTGTGGAGGATGACCACAAGAGAGTTTGGGTCGTGCTCCAACCCTAGGACGCGTCCCTACTGGACTCTAAAAGATACAAGCCCATTGGGCTAACTTAAGGTGGCGCAGCACCCTGGACAGAATAGACCTCTCGGTGATTTTTGGACTGTTGACACCTTTTCTGAGCAGGTATGAGTATGAGGTCAGATCCGTATGAAAGTAGACTTTATTAGCTTTCCAACAAGTCCAGAATCACCCCAATCCGTCTCCGTATGTAACCGTGGCGACCGTCACAAGTTGGAGGTGTGCTGCAGTCCGAATCCAGCCTACGCGAGTCCTTTTCCCTTTCTGTCTTCTCCTTGATTCCTAATCAAAACAAGAGTGCACGTGTCTCCAAGATCTAAACAGGATGGACAAGAGCTCAAGAAGGAACTCACTTGATGATTAAGTGTTTGAGCACGAGCACGGGTAATAGGACCAGCAGGTGTCGGCATGGACGGCGTGGATGTATGATCGGTGTTGATGTCCTCATCAAGCGTGTTATGGTCGTCAAAGATGATGGTGAGTATTCCTCTGCTAGTGATTTTGATGAAGATGCATTTGCTTTGCTTGCTACTGACCATGCAGGTAGTGACGAACAACCAGAAGAGCAGATTGGTGCAGAGAATGCAGATCATTATGAGAGCCTCATTGTGCAGCGTGTGCTTAGTGTCCAAATGGAGAAGGCGGAGCAAAATCAGCGACACACATTGTTTCAAACAAAGTGTGTCATCAAAGAGCGTTCGTGCTGCATGATCATTGATGGAGGTAGTTGCAACAACTTGGCTAGCAGCGACATGGTGGAGAAGCTTGCGCATACCACCAAACCAAACCCACATCCATATTACATTCAATGGCTGAACAATAGCGGTAAGGCAAAGGTAACTAGACTTGTGCGAATCAATTTTTCCATGGGATCCTATAAAGATGTTGTTGAATGTGATGTTGTTCCTATGCAAGCTTGTAATATTCTGCTAGGTAGACCTTGGCAATTTGATAGAGATTCTATGCATCATGGTAGAGCAAATCAGTATTCTTTTCTATACCATGATAGAAAAATTGTGTTGCATCCTAGTCTCCTGAAGCTATTATGCAAAATGATCTTGCTAAAGCTGCAAAAGCTAAAAGTGAGAGCGATAAAAATGCCAAATCTGTGAGTAGTAAGAAAGATGAGATAAGATTGAATGGACATTGCTTGCTTGCTACTAAATCTGATATTAATGAATTGGTTGCTTCCACTTCTGTTGCCTATGCTTTGGTGTGCAAGGACATTTTGATTTCAATTCACAATATGCAGCATTCTTTGCCCCCTGCTGTTGCTAACATTTTGCAGGAGTATTCCGATGTTTTTCCAAGTGAGATACCAGCAGGGCTGCCACCAATACGAGGGATTGAGCACCAAATTGATCTTATTCCTGGTGCATCTTTGCCAAATCATGCGCCATACAGGACAAATCCAGAAGAAACGAAGGAAATACAGCGATAAGTGCAAGAACTACTCGACAAAGGTTATGTGCATGAGTCCCTTAGTCCTTGTGCTGTTCCTGTTATTTTAGTGCCTAAGAAAGATGGTACATGGCGCATGTGTGTTGATTGTAGAGCTATTAATAATATCACCATTCGATATCAACACCCTATTCCATGTTTGGATGATATGCTTGATGAACTGAGTGTTGTGTTTTCTAAAGTTGATTTGTGTAGTGGGTACCACCAGATTCGTATGAAATTGGGAGATGAATGGAAAACTGCTTTCAAAACTAAATTTGGTTTATATGAGTGGTTAGTCATGCCTTTTGGGTTAACTAATGCACCAAGTACTTTCATGAGATTAATGAACGAGGTTCTGCGTGCTTTCATTAGAAAATTTGTTGGTCTACTTTGATGATATATTGATTTACAGTAAATCTATGGATGAACATCTTGATCATTTACGTGCTGTTTTTAATGCTTTATGAGGTGCACGTTTATTTGGTAACCTTGAGAAGTACACCTTTTGCACCGATCGAGTGTCTTTTCTTGGCTATGTTGTGACTCCATAGGGAATTGAGGTTGATCAAGCCAAGGTAGAAGCTATACAGGGATGGCCTGTACCAAAGACTATCACCCAAGTGCGAAGTTTCCTAGGACTTGCTGGTTTCTATCGCTGTTTTGTGAAGGACTTTAGCACCATTGCTGCACCTTTGAATGAGCTTACGAAGAAGGGAGTGCCTTTTAGTTGGGGCAAAGTACACGAGAACTCCTTCAACATGCTGAAAGATAAGTTGACACATGCACCCCTCCTCCAACTTCCTGATTTTAATAAGACTTTTGAGCTTGAATGTGATGCCAGTAGAATTGGATTGGGTGGTGTTTTGTTACAAGAAGGCAAACCTGTTGCGTATTTTAGTGAAAAATTGAGTGGGCCTGTTCTAAATTATTCTACTTATGATAAGGAATTGTATGCTCTTGTTCGCACATTAGAAACATGGTAGCATTACTTGTGGCCAAAAGAGTTTGTTATTCATTCTGATCATGAATCTTTGAAGCATATTCGTAGTCAAGGGAAATTGAACTGTAGACATGCTAAGTGGGTTGAATTTATTA
Source organism: Saccharum spontaneum (assembly GCA_022457205.1). NCBI lineage: Eukaryota > Viridiplantae > Streptophyta > Magnoliopsida > Poales > Poaceae > Saccharum > Saccharum spontaneum. The sequence goes on along the minus strand of CM039581.1, from coordinate 47,454,928 downwards.
AATCTTTTCCTTATGTTATTAAGCACATGAAAGGGAAAGAGAATATTATTGCTGATGCTTTGTCTAGGAGATATACTTTGCTGAATCAACTTGATTGCAAAATCTTTGGATTAGAAACAATTAAAGACCAATATGTTAATGATGCTGATTTTAAAGAAGTGTTGCTGCATTGTAAAGATGGGAAAGGATGGAACAAATTCATCTTTAGTGATAGATTTGTGTTTAGAGCTAACAAGCTATGCATTCCAGCTAGCTCCGTTCATTTGTTGTTGCTGCAGGAGGCACATGGAGGTGGCTTGATGGGGCATTTTGGAGCAAAGAAAACAGAGGACATACTTGCTGGTCATTTCTTTTGGCCAAAGATGAGAAGAGATGTGGAGAGATTTGTTGCTCGTTGCACGACATGTCAAAAGGCTAAATCACGGTTAAATCCACACGATTTGTATTTGCCTCTACCTGTTCCTAGTGCCCCTTGGGAAGATATTTCTATGGATTTTGTGTTGGGTTTGCCAAGGACTAGAAAGGGACATGATAGTGTGTTCGTGGTTGTTGATAGATTTTCTAAGATGGCACATTTCATACCATGTCGTAAAACTAATGATGCTACTCATATTGCTAATTTGTTCTTTCGAGAAATTGTTCGTTTGCATGGTGTACCCAACACAATTGTTTCTGATCGTGATGCTAAATTTCTTAGTCATTTTTGGAAGACTTTATGGGGAAAACTAGGAACTAAGCTTTTGTTTTCTACTACATGTCATCCCTAAACCGATGGTCAAACTGAAGTTGTCAATAGAACTTTGTCTACTATGTTAAGGGCTGTTTTAAAGAAGAACATTAAGGTGTGGGAAGATTGTTTGCCTCATATTGAATTTGCTTATAATCATTCACTGCATTCTACTACAAAAGATGTGCCCATTTCAGATTGTATATGGTTTCTTGCCTCGTGCTCCTATTGATTTGATGCCTTTGCCATCTTCTGAAAAACTAAATTTTGATGCTACTAAGCGTGCTGAACTGATGTTAAAACTGCATGAAACAACTAAAGAAAACATAGAGCGTATGAATGCTAAATATAAGTTTGCTGGTGATAAAGGTAGAAAAGAACTAATATTTGAACCTGGAGATTTAGTTTGGTTGCATTTGAGAAAGGATAGGTTTCCTGAATTGAGAAAGTCTAAATTGATGCCTAGGGCTGATGGACCATTTAAAGTGTTAGAGAAAATTAATGATAATGCATATAAGCTGGATCTGCCTGCAAATTTTGGGGTTAGTCCCACATTCAACATTGCAGATTTAAAGCCATATTTGGGTGAGGACGTTGAGCTTGAGTCGAGGACGACTCAAATGCAAGAAGGGGAGGATGATGAGGACATCAACACCACACCTACACCATCGCTAGCACCACTTGGTCCTCTTACTCATGCTCGTGCCCGTCAACTCAACCATCAAAAGGGCAGGGGATTGGCGCCGGCTAAATTTGGACTGCAGGATAGCACCAATTTGTGATGCATGCCACGACTTCATATGGACTCGGATTGGGACGTTCTAGCACTTTTTGCAAAGCTTATCAAGTCTACTTTCCAACGGATCTAGCCTCATGGATATATCTTATCAGATGCTTCTGCAGTAACTATTTTTGTACCGAGACCTTTTCTGTCAACGGTGCTGCGTCACCTTAATTTTGGGCCGATGGCCCATGTATCAAGTTGGGTCCATTAGGGACACGTCCTAGGGTTGGAGAACGACTCGAACACCCTTGTGGTCGTCCTCCCATCTATTTATATGCCTCTAGGGCCACCACAAACAGATTAGGTTTTGTTTCGTCGAGTTAGCTATTGCTACCACCTTTCAGCGCGCGTGTTGGATCAACCGCCTGACTGATTGTTTTCAGAACCTCACCATCTTGTGTTTTCAGATTAAAACCTTCATATTTATTTGGCAATTAAGTGCTTGTTCTTCTTGTTCTTGCTGGTTCTTCGATTGCCTGCAGGACGGGTGCCCTAGTGGCTGGTTGTCGCGCCGCAAGATCACGGCAGCCATCGGAGGAGGTGTATCAGTTGCTAAGGCGCAGCGTCTAGATTAGGGTTCGCTGGCTGATCTTTCGATGAGAGATGGTGGATAACTCGATTTGTGGATGGAGACGACGTTCACGGCCCAACTACAACCGTCCAAGGACGTTGCACCTTAGCAACCGATACACCTCCTCCGATGGCTGCCGTGATCTTGCGGCGCGACAACCAGCCACTAGGGAACCCGTCCTGCAGGCAATCGAAGAACCAGCAAGAACAAGAAGAACAAGCACTTAATTGCCAAATAAATATGAAGGTTTCAATCTAAAAACACAAGATGGTGAGGTTCTGAAAACAATCAGTCAGGCGGTTGATCCAACACGCGCGCTGAAAGGCGGTAGCAATAGCTAACTCGATGAAACAAAACCTAATCTGTTTGTGGCGGCCCTAGAGGCATATAAGTAGATGGGAGGACGACCACAAGGGTGTTTGAGTCATTCTCCAACCCTAGGACGCGTCCCTAATGGACCCAACTTGATACATGGGCCATCAGCCCAAAATAAGGTGACGTAGCACCATTGACAGAAAAGGTCTCGGTACAAAAATAGTTACTGCAGAAGCATCTGATACGATATATCCATGAGGCTAGATCCGTTGGAAAGTAGACTTGATAAGCTTTCCAAAAAGTGCTAGAACGTCCCAATCCGAGTCCATATGAAGTCGTGGCATGCATCACAAGTTGGTGCTATCCTGCAGTCCAAATCCAGCCGGCGCCAATCCCCTGCCCTTCTGATCCTCTCCATCATTCCTAAGTAAAACAATAGTGCACGTGTTTCCATTGTCTAAATATGATGGACAAGAGTTTAAGAATAAACTTACTTGATGGTTGAGTTGACGGGCACGAGCACGAGTAAGAGGACCAAGTGGTGCTAGCGATGGTGTAGGTGTGGTGTTGATGTCCTCATCATCCTCCCCTTCTTGCATTTGAGTCGTCCTCGACTCAAGCTCAACGTCCTCACCCAAATATGGCTTTAAATCTGCAATGTTGAATGTGGGACTAACCCCAAAATTTGCAGGCAGATCCAGCTTATATGCATTATCATTAATTTTCTCTAACACTTTAAATGGTCCATCAGCCCTAGGCATCAATTTAGACTTTCTCAATTCAGGAAACCTATCCTTTCTCAAATGCAACCAAACTAAATCTCCAGGTTCAAATATTAGTTCCTTTCTACCTTTATCACCAGCAAACTTATATTTAGCATTCATACGCTCTATGTTTTCTTTAGTTGTTTCATGCAGTTTTGTCACACCCGGTTTTAAGGACAAAACCAGACATACACCATATGTGAAATAAAGTAGTCAAATCTCACATATAGCCACAGATAAGTGTAATATCAAGAGACAAATGCTTAATATACATAACACAATGGTATAAAATATACCTTAAAGAGCAACACAGCGGAAAGACAACTCCGAACACCGGGTGTAGACTTCACTCTAGGAACAAACTAACTGGTTGATCACAAGCCTAACAATTCCAGAATCTAGCAGTCTGGTACCCTTCCTGAGATGTGGGGAAATAGCAAGAGTGAGTCCATGTCGAACTCAGCAAATATATCATGGGGTTCATGAAGCTCAAAAGGTTTGACACGGGTTTACTGCAATAGCTTTTAGTGAGTCAACTTTTTAACATTTGAGTAGCAACAAGTTTACCATAAACTCAAATAACCTCATGATCATGTAAACGAGAATAATGTATAGCAAGAAACAATAATCATTAGTGAGCATCAATATCATCAGTATTATCATTATCATCAGTGTCATCATTTATTCTGTAAGGGTCCAAGGCCACTCGTGACCGTGAGCACGGCTGTTATAACAGTTTTACACTCTGCAGAGGTTGTACACTTTCACTGTGAGTCATGATTACCCATATGCCTGGGATCGTGACTCCCAAAACACTTCCAAGGTGAGCAGGCAGGGAAACACTATGAAGCCTTTCAAAGGTTCGTCTAACAAGTTAGGGCCGCTAGGTTTCAGAAGTCAGTCCGTGTGATACACCACGCAGGGATCCACATTCTACTTTACCCCATTTGCGCCACAAGGGTAACCTCTAACAAGCTAGAAAAGGTCCTCATACTGAGCTAAAGCCAGAGCCATATAGCCCTCATAGTTGTACTGTAAGTCCCGGATGTTCGCTTACAGATAAGTCCTTATGGAGAGAAACTAGAGCACCATAAAAACAACCAAATATGCTCTAGCCCTCTTGAGCCATATTTCTATAAAGCATCTTTTAAACGTTTATTGCATATACCATTAGTCAAGTTACAGATCATGGTTATTTATCTTGAGCACTAGCATAAATACTACCCAATGCAACGTTCCACCAGTGTCAAGGTACAAGATACAAAAGCTAGAATATCCTTATGGGTAACAAGGTAGACACATGCACATGAATTAAGTGTATTAAAGGTGAACAGGAAACAAGGATGATCCCATGCTATACTTGCCTTAACTTAGATCCTTCTTCAAGTCCAAACCTCAATGAACTACTTCTTGATCACCACGTATAGCTCACCGACTAGACAAGATCATAAAAGCACCACACAAGCATCCATTCAATCATACACGAAGCAAACAATAGAAATAAATTAGAACAGTACACCAAACATATGAAACAACATGTGAAAAGGTTTAAAAGATGTTCTACGTATTGCTACGAACACACAGGCGTGAAAAGCACGCTAATCGAAACTATGGTTGAAAAGATACATCTACCGAAAGATTTTGTTGTATAAAACAGAAAATTATAGGTCTCATTTGTTTTAACTATATAAAATCATATAGTTCATTTGTTTTAAAATACTTTTTATAGATATTTAAAAGTGACTTAGGCTAAATTACATTTAAATTTAGAAAACTAAGGAGAAATCATAATATTTTATTTATAAATCTAGCTGCACAGTTATTAATCAAGTTAGATCTAAACTATGAAAATCCAGAGATTTTGATAAAGAAAACATTAATACTAATACGTAGTTCATGTTGTTATAAATCCATTGCAATTTGAACGGACTAATTCGGAATTAAAACAAATAAGTTATGAATTAAATGAGATCTTCTTTAGTAAAACAATAGATTAAATCAAATCTTAAAGGTAGAAAACCTAACCAACAGTAGCACTAACAGTATAAAAAGTTTGTAAAACTCTTCTACATGTTACTACGATCACACAGACGTAAAGATCACGAAATTCGGATTTAAACGTGAAAGTTATGAATTTTCTAAGATTTCCTATAGATAAATAATTACTTTAATATAAACTCGAAAATTAAATTTTCTAAACCTACTGTACAGTACTACCACATGTAGAGCTCGCAAATATGAATCTAACGCAACTTGAACGGGTCAAATCGGAGTTAAAACGTAGAAGATATGGCCTAAACAAGATAGTGGCAGTTTTGTAAATACCTAGTTTCGAAAATAAATCAAAATCTGGTTTTTAATATGATCTAGACGGTGGAATTCAAGTAAATACCTCTTCTTCTTCTTAGAGTAGAACGCCTGGTGGCTTCGTCGAACGGCGACAAGAGAAGGAGGAGAAATATAATTTACTACACGAGAGATTTCCCAAACTAGGGGCTCCTCTACGGTAGTTTTTGGTGTGCATTGCCCATGGGGTAGGTACGTATATATAGGGAGGAAAACTCTCCACCTCCATGTCAACTAGCGATATGGTGCTAATGACGTTGCATCATCCACCTCCGCTAATAGGCCTAAGTAATCATTTAAGCCCATTAGTAAATAAATGTATGGGCCTTTGAGATTTATTAGGATTATTACACATGGGCTTTGAGCATTGGAAAACAAATGAGAGATTTATTATTTTCGGAATTAATTATTTTCATGGATAAAATAATTCCAGAAAAGTCCAGAATTATTATTTAAGCGCGAAAAATACTCTGAAAGCTCCGAAAATTCGGGAAAAATTTCCAGAGACACTATGGAATATGAGAAACCCAATAAAGTATTTGGAGCTCACTATAAGGTAATTTCGGAGCATCTAAAAATTAGATTATGCTCACAGACAAGTGGAAACAAGCTACAGAAAAAAATTGGAAAAATTCCTGAGAAGTGAGTAGAGGTTGATTGATAGATGAGAAACAAGGAATTTGATTGTAGAAAAATGATATATGTATATCGAAGAAGGAAAATCGACCTAAACGCATTTTTTAAAAAAAACAACTTGAATTGATTTTGATCTTTGGTCAAAACCAAACAATACAAAAACACAAATGCATCAGCATGTATGCACAACAATGTTGCTACATCCTAAGATGAATTTAATTTAACAAAAAAATTTATTTTCCTATGTTTCATGAGCACAAAAATACATAATTAAATCATTTTAGCTCTATTTCCAAATAAGCAATTTTTCGGGTGTTACAAGTTTTAACATTAGTTCAGCACGCTTAGTAGCGTCAAAGTTTAGTTTTTCAGAAGATGGCAAAGGCATCAAATCAATAGGAGCACGAGGCAAGAAACCATATACAATCTGAAATGGGCACATCTTTGTAGTAGAATGCAGTGAATGATTATAAGCAAATTCAATATGAGACAAACAATCTTCCCACATCCATATTACATTCAATGGTTGAACAACAGTGGTAAGGCAAAGGTAACTAGACTTGTGCGAATCATTTTTTCCATTGGATCCTATAAAGATGTTGAATGTGATGTTGTGCCTATGCAAGCTTGTAATATTCTGCTAGGTAGACCTTGGCAATTTGATAGAGATTCTATGCATCATGGTAGAGCAAATCAGTATTCTTTTCTATACCATGATAGAAAAATTGTGTTGCATCCTATGTCTCCTGAAGCTATT